>PVIW01007830.1:0-38160 GCA_004026585.1 Noctilio leporinus | reverse complement strand
AAAGTAAGTTTAAAATAGTTTAACAGTGACCAGAGGGGAGGGGGGAAATAGAGAAAGGGGGAAAGAAGGGGAAGGGTCTAGTCAAAGAACTAGTATAAATGACCCATGGACATGGACAACAGAGTAGGGATTGACTGTGGGAGCAAGTGGTGGGGTGGGGTGGGGTGGTGGGCAGGGGAGAGCAACTGGGGAAAAATGGGACAATTGTAATAGAACAACAGTAAAAAAGAAAGAAAGAAAGAAACTGTAAATGCAAAATAAAAGTTTTAAAAAGCCAAGTTCTAAAATTTGATTTCTTTGCAAGGGTCCTTGCACCAAACTGAGAGACCTAGTGTTTACCAGGAATGATTACTTAAAACTTTTTCATTAGTTACTAAGATTCTTACAATTTACACAACCATTTTCTTTCTAAGATACAAATTTAGACAGTAATGCGTTAGTTAAATAATATCAACAACTAGAAAATACATTACCTAAAAGACATTTACTTAACACACAAATATTGTTGCCTTTATGAGGATTAAACCCAAGTGATAACCCCTCGCCTCCAATATGTGCCCTGGGCACCCCCCCAAACCTCCCCACACTTCTGACTGCTTGATAGGCATCCATGTTTGGGGACTCACCCTGGCAGCAGGTTATTTGCTTTCAACAGAATTCACTTCTCTTCCAAAGCTCAATTCTTACACGGGGCTTTCTCTGAAACATATGCTCAAAACCTTAGCATCATTTTTATTGCCTTTCCCTTTTGCATCCACAATTAGTATCCTCATCTTTACCTACAACACTCAGTGTTATGGGTGTCTCTCTGGAGACTCTGATATCATAATGCTAGAGTATTACTTAATCTTTTGGAAAGAATATGGTATTAAGTTGTGACTAGTAGTCAAGTTGCAAAAAGACCCCTGTGCCCTTTTCCCATTTGTTTTCGACAAAATAAATTATACATTCTTTAACAAGGATAGAAGACAAAGTACACATATTGCAAATTCCAGTGAGAAATCCCTCTTCGTCTAGCCAATTACATATATTTGCAGCTTGAAATTAATTTAGAGATAGAAACAAGTCTTGTCTGTTGGCACCCAAATGAGGTTAAGGATATTTTGATTCACTGTTGCCATTGAACCTGCCTCAAATAAACAAAGAAATGTAATTGAATGTCACTTGGGGTCCTTGGTTTCTCCTGCAAGGAAGGTAATAAAAAAAATTGGAATATATTTCTCCTTTGAAATTGTTGCCTGGTGACTCCCTTTAAGCCCATCTTCAGGCCATAGGTAGCTTCTCTCTCTGTTTGCTCGATGATCAAGTAAACTTGATGAGGTCAGGTGTCCAGGTTGCTTGCACTTGGAAGAAATACCACGTTTGCCAAAAACTTTAGGATTTTCTTGATGGATACTAAAGGAGTAGTAAAACCTTTTTGAATGGCCTCTATGTTTTAATGTTCTAAAACTTTCATCCTGTTCTTATGGAACTAAACATAGAAAGGCCTGGCCAGAGAAATGGCAGGCTTAATGTTCATAGATGCTAAGACACTAAAAGTGGTCATTACCTCACCGTATAAGTGCATAGGTGGCCTTGGAAGCACATATCCAGACAAAACATCACAAGGGTGCTGGTCTGGGCCCTGGGCTGACAACCCTGCATCTTCATGTGGAGACATTTCAGTCTTAAAATAGATAATAATAAGATTTTTTGATGGTAGTATTAATTAACAATTAACATCCTTATTTAATTTGCATATATGACAGATGCCAAAAGCAGTATATGAAAATTTCCTAGCATAAAGATATTTATCATCTTGATGAATGATTCTAATAGTTCTTTTATATGAGTATGGTTGCCACATTTTTCAATGTTTGGGTTATATATGCTCCTTAATTATGCCTTTTATAGAGCACATTGTCTCTCTGTCCTTGTCAGTTCTTTATTCTATATTTTACCTTGACTCATACTATTATTTGGCACTACCAACTTTTTATTTGAATTTCTTAGCATTTTTTGACCATCTTATATTTTTCTAGTTCTATCATATCAAGTATATTTTTTTATAGATAATAGATAGTTGCTTTTCTTAAAAACACTATTTGACATTGTGTCCTTCTGAGAGAAGCTTGAACTAATTTGTGTTTAATGTGTTATAATTGGTGTCACTCCTTTAGTCTTTCTTAGTAATATTCTTTACTTTAGCTTGCTTTTTTCTTTATACCTTTTCTGTTGGGTCTGTAATAAGTTGGTTGTGTTTTATTTTAATTTTATAATCAACTTTTTAAAAAATATTTTATTTATTATTTTTAAAGAGAGGGGAAAGGAGAGAGGCAGAGAGGGCGAGAAACATCAATGTATGGTTGTCTTTCACTTGCCTCCAGCTATGGACCTATCTGGGGACCTGGCTTGCAACCTGGTTATGTGCCCTGGCTGGGAATCAAACCAGAGACCTTTGGGTTCACAGGTCAGCACCTTATCTACTGTGCCACCAGCCAGGGCCATGTAATAAGTTGTTTTTAATTTTAAATTATGCAACCCTTCAGAAACATATGAGACATCTATTTATATATTAGAGATAACTACTTTTGACTATGTACAGGGCAGGACAAATTTCTACTTACTAAATATCCCCAAGGTGCATTACCTAATCCCTAGCTCAGAATGTATGATACACCTCAACAACCCTTTCTATTTCTAAAACACCCCAGCACATGTGGGGTCTCTGACTCATATATGCAGGAGTCTCATACATATGTACTAAATTTGGTTATTGTCTTTTGCTAATGTTTCTCATGTCTATTTGATTAGCAAGTAGAGCAGGCAAAAGAACCTTGCGGGAAGAGAAGGGTTTCTTACTCCCTCAAACAGTCTAATGGGGGTAATCTTATTCTGTCAGAATGTTTTGCTTAAAATATATAACTTTTCTATGAAGCATATTTTAAAAAAAGAATCCTTCTGGATCTTTTTATGAGTAGCTTTTAAAAATAAGTTTCACTTCAAAACAACATAGATTCGTCTCATTTTTGAGGCAGAGTTGACCCTACTTATCAGTTGTTTAAAAACTAATAAATAAAAAAATATAGATAGCAAAATGAGAAAAAATTTGTATTAAAATATCTCCTAATATCAGAATTAACAATGAATGATATTTAGCATATTTTACAGATATTTTTCTATACACATAAACACAAATTTTAGAACATAAAATTATATTTCTATAAACTAGGTTAAGACATTTATAATTTAAAATGCACAGTAGTCAACTTATGTTATTTTGGTACAAATAAAACATAATAAGTGATTTTTATTTTTAATCTCTAAAGCAATATTCTTTCCAGAAGGAACAAAAATTGACCCCGGTTACTTTCAAAACTGAGAATTTATTTTAAGAGTTCATGTAGCAATGAGGAAGCTAGAAATCTTTTCAGAACATAGAACAGCCAGATCTCTTGGGGGTGGTGCTAGCATTTAGGAATTGGAAGATCCTCAGGTTCCAGACTAACAGATCAGGTAATTCTAATATTCCCTCAATTTTAGGTTTTCTTCCTTTGGATGTCTCCTCAATGTTCCACTAACATGACTCAGCTTCCCTTGCTCTGCTTCCTCATTCTGCCTTCTTACTCACTTGCCACTTCCAATCCGACTTCTTTCTTCTAAGCAAGTGCGCCTAGTTTAACACCACCCACGCATCCTGATATGCTCTAATGTAAATCCTATTCTTCAACCAAACAATCAGTATGTGTGTGTGCAGTTTGACTATATGTTTGTTGGACTACATTTACATTTCCCATAATTTGACTACATTTATATGTTTTTAGCCAATGCAAGATAGTTCTCCAAAGCATACTTTGCACTCTTGGCCAATGAGTTTTCTCCATCAGAGATGAGTTAATTCTACAACATGTAGTTTTCAACCCCTGATCTTTATTTGTGTCATATGTTTTGACCCTTAATGGTTGACAAGATGTTTGAAAATAATAGTGCTGGATCTATTATAAAAACTATAGCCAAAAATGTAATAAACAAAGCATGCTGGATAATATAATAGAATAAAAATTTGGGCTTTAGATGCCTTCAAAGAATTGGTCAAGAAATCAGAAGGTAAGATGATAGTTAATTAGGGATGGGTGTATGCAAGTCCTTTTGTTTTATAAACTACATCTTGTCACAACAGCTGGAAGAAATTATGGCTGGATGCAAGTCATGATGTCAAAAGATTGCCAATATTTGATGCAAGTGACACTTCTCAGACAGACTATATCACTAGTTTTCAAATTTTCCAAAACTACTTATATCAGGAGGGTGCATAAAGTCTTTCAAAGGGCACAGTTGTTTTAAAATTTTTGTATTAGGTACAGAGTATAATGGTTAGATAATCCTATGTTTTACAATGTGTTCCCCTTGATATTTTCAGTACCCACTTGGTACCATGCATAGTTATTATAATACAATTGACTGTATTTCCTATGCTGTACTTTACATCTCCATGAGTATTCTGTAGCTACCTATTTGTTCTTAATCTCTTCACCCTTTTTTTTGCAGTCCCCCAACATTCCTACCCCCTGGCAACCATTAGTCTTCTCTGTGCATCTGTTAGTCTCTTTCAATTTTGCTTGTTCATTTATTTTGTTCATTTCGTATGTGTCTTTCTCTGACTGACTTGTTTCACTTAGCATAATAATACTCTCTAGGGAGTGAAGTAGCTGAAAATGGGAACAGGAAGTATGGTCAAAGTGGTAAGAGGAGACCAGACCAAGCAAAGCTTTAAAGGTTGTGTTAAGCTTTTTGGCTTTAATCTGAGAGACAAGGAGAGACAAGGAAGATTTTAAGCAGGGAAATGATATGATTCAGCTTTTCTTGGAACAGATTCACTCTCACTGTTATAATATAATGTGACATAATATGTTATAGATGATGATAATGTCATATAGATTGATAGGAGGCCAGGGTTGGCAGGGACACCATTTATGATTCTTCTGTAATAACCTAGGCAAGAGGGATTGTAGCTGGATCAGGGCAATGGTAGTGGAAAGAAGTTGTTAAATTCAATTCCTATCTTTTCAATAAAATTGAAAGCAAGTATTGTTGGAACAGAATTAAAATCTTCTTCTATTCCCTCAACTTATAAAAAAAAGACACACAGAATAGAATTGATTCTGAAACCTAACCTCATTCTTGCAATAAGTAATATGTAGCCATAGATACATAAACTAATTAAAACCTCCCCAGCTATCTAATTGAGACACATTTTTGCATTGAATTTTTAAATTACAACTTTTAATACATTTTCACTATTTGTATATTAGTGATAATAGTAATAAAATTCAGTCACAAAATAATTTCTTTAACGTGTAAAGCAATAGAATCACAATAAGAAGAAATTAGTTTCAATTTACATAGTTTTTTTAAAAAAAAGATTGATAGAATGGTTAATAATAGACCTTCATGTTGTAGCCATACTGACTAGAAATATTGCACTAAGATAAAAATGTATAAGGAAGTGAAAGGGAAATTTGAATGCAAAGAAAGGAACAATTAGTTTTTAAGTCTTCAAGAAAATGTGATGATTAATTTTTAATATGGATAAAGATGAACAAATCACTATGGTATTTAGATTCTACATCATTCAAACTGGGCCGCCCCGAACATCAGTGAACCCAGGCTACGAGCACAAATAAAGTATATGCTTAAATGTTTAAAAGTTATAAATCAAGCTAACAAATTAGTAAGTAGAGTAAGCTTTATTTTATCCTGAAAAATGCATTGTCAATGTGACAGGAAAACAAGTGCATACAGTTTAGGTTTTTATATATCTCAAAGTTAACAAAATATTAATGAGGACTAACTTCATTTATTATATTACATATATATATTTCCATTGGGTGCTCTGCTAGTGGACTAACTGTGTTTGCTGACATAAAAAATACAAATAAGGATATACATAATATATAAACTGTTATATGTTCTTCTAAAAGCTTCATTTTTTTTCCCTATTTAGGAATAGCATTATACCGTCATAATTAAAATTTTCACATAACTTTTTTATTGATGATAATAACTAAAGGATTACAAATAAAATGTAATTGTAATCAAAGTGCACAAATCTTGAAAATATATTTATAAAGGATTATGTAAAAACAATAAGAAATATTTTTCATGTTTTCAAAAGAAGTTATTTTACTAAAATATTCAAAAAATTTTTAATTAAAATTATAAAACATGATACAAATTATAAGCAATAAAGATTACACATTTATATCACAAATACTCAAATTTGAATAATGAATTTAACATCTTAAAATATACTTATAAAAATAATTTGCAATTCTGTTGCTCAATTTTCATCTAGTGCCAGTACAAAAAAAATTATTCAGATATTTACATATACATATAAGAGACTAATATAAGTTGTTTATTATTGATAAGTAATCCTCAGCTACTAGATGAAACTGTTGTGAATACTGCTTTGGTCAGAAATCAGGGAAGCAAGAAAATCATTATTTGACCCTATTGGAATTATTACTTCACTATTGCAAGAATATGTGCCTTTCATGCCATCTGGCACATGGATTTGATGAGTTAATTAATTTGTCCTCTTACTAAAGTACTTTGTCTACTCAAATCTTCTCTACTTTCCACAGCAGTGTCTGACTCAGACATCAGAGACAGCACATTCTGCAAGCTTTTTTGATGTTGAGAGGCAGTTTTATTTTGGGCAAGTACTAGGTCATGAGATGTGCAAAAGGAACTTGCTGGGGCTTCAATGGTGTCAGTATTGAGAACAGATGCTTAAAGTTATAGATTGTTGTGTGTGAGTGTTAGATGCTGGATCCTGAATGATATAGAGGATCCTAGGTGTTTTTTAATGAATTTATATATTCTGCTTCAAGATGTGCAGGAGTTCTCTTGCTTGGGTGTAAGGATTCTACTCCATTAGGAAAAGATAATTTTTATTTAAAGAATAATATTTGTAAGGAAATGTAAGAAATACTTGCAAGAAAATGTATAATTTGCAACTGTTTAAACTTATGATAAAAATTGTGCACAATTTTAAATGGGATATAAGATATACATTTTCACCAAATTATTTTAGAGCTACTAGAGTAACAAAAGATTTGAAAATACTGGATAAGAACCTGCATATAATGCTAATTTGACATTCTTCCCACTTCTCAAACAAAATGTACCTGTGTCTCCAATTCAAATCCATAAAATGAAATATGAGTGTTTGCTTAATTGAGTTTTTCTATTTCTTTTTTGTACCAGGATAGTTCATGACCTATGATTTTACATAGTATTTGACCACCTCTGAGTTCATCAGCTACACCCAGGATCTGAGTTTCATATTAGGGACTTCTCCAACACAATAATGGATATAGATTGAGTTCCAGGAGTATATTTAGATATACATTATGAACTTCAGATAAATGTTGTACTGCTATTGCCTTTAATTGGACAGAAGCAAATTCTGGGAGGCACATATAGGGAAAAAAATAAGTACTATCCTAGAAAAGGACCAGGACAAAATGAATGCTTATTAGATATTACTATCTAATGAGAATGTTATAAATGGCAAAGAAATGAAGTAACTGCATGAACTCCAAACAGTGAAACACTCTCCAGAAATGAATAGTTCAACTAATTTTTTGGTAGACTCTTTCTTATAGGTGCAAAGCAATGCTTAGTGAACTATATGGTTTCTGAAGTCAGCCTACTGGAGCTCTAAGCCCAGCTTTTCTATTAACTACCAATGTAATCCCAGGTAAGTTATTTAACCAGTCTGTGTCTCATAGTCCACATCCACACACCAGGAAAAACATAACTTCCTAATAAGATTGTGAGCATTAAATAAGATAATCATGGTTTGTCACTGAATAGTGTCTTGTTACATTTAGAAAGCTTAAGAAACACTAACTAGTACTATGAGAAAAAAATTTATTTTAGTCATTTCATTTTATCACGTATTTTTAATGTAACATATGAGTTGGCATATTTTTCAATTAGTCTGCCTTAATGGAGGGAAGGAGTGTTAATAATGTACACAATCAGAAATTGAATAAAGATGCATTTACTCATCTTTTCATCATTTCTGGAAATGATCATCAATTTTTTAAAGTAATTTTTGCTTTTGAACTGTTGCACTTTCTTCATAAGCATCTCTTCTATTGCAAACACAGAAAGGCAATAAACATAAAATGCAATTTATTCCTAAAATTGAAACAGCTCCATGCTCATTTGCTAGTACTACCACTAACTCTTTCATACTCCCATGAATCTTTTGAAATTATGTGCATTTAGAAATGAATGGTGGATTCATTACTGTTTCATGGTTGCTTAATATTCATATGGATGCCCAATTGAAGGGGAAAACAGTGAGAGAGTTGTAAAATACAATCAAGCAATTCTAGCATTTAAATTCAAAGGGAAAAGACATGCATGTTGAGGGGAAGTAATTCTAAAAACAACATGAGTTTATTTATTAGCAATAATTTCCAGTGTGTGTTGGTAGAATTATTACTCAATAGTCTTGTTTTAGGATTCAAAAACTGAGGCAATTAAGAATACTTCAGTTCTGCAAAGTTGTTTTAATTTTAGTGAAACAAAAAGTCCCTCATGTTTTCAAACCACAGAAAACATCACACATACACTCTAAAAATGTTCATAAATGCACTTGATATTGCATTACTGTTTAAACTAAAGAATCGACCACTAGCCTTTTAAAAAATCAGATTTGAAAATTAAATATGAAAATTATAGTTTGAATTTTGGCTCCTTTAAAGCCACTATACTCCTCTGTCAGAAACTTGGTTTATAAATTTAGATACTTAGTGTAGTTACAATCACTGTATGAAAACTTTTTGGTCAAATTGTTATATTTCAGATAGATAACACACTCTAATTTTCAGTTAGAAGTCCTTTATAAATGCATGAACAGTTATTCCCATTTAGCAAACACCCAGGAAGACATGAGGGAGAATTGAATGTCTGGACATGATGTAACATAGTTTATTAAAATGTTATGTTAGAATTTAGGACTAAATATGGCCCGGATCTTTGAACAAAAGGAAGTTTGCTTCATGTGATGATCCTAAGCTGCTCACAGTATACATGGTACCAAAACTCCAAGGCTGTGATTTCAGGATTCTTATTTTAAATTCAGGATAACATCATATCTACCATTTAGTATGTGGTGAAGAGTTAATATGTATGCTTGGAACTCAACTTGGTACAGAGTATGCATTAAATTAATATTATATTGTTATTGTTATAAGTTTATTATTTTATTGTTGGCCTTATTTCTATAATTAGGGTTGGGCTTATTCACATATGATATGAGGAGTTGCATCTGCCTAGGAAGGCTCAGGGTCACATCAATGAGTTTCTGCTTACTAAAGTTACTCCTTTCCCTACCCAGTTAAACTCCTTTTATATTTGCCTGAAATCATACATTAGCAATTTGTTCTTATTAGGACTATAGAGCTAGAACATGGCCACAGACAGGCTTGCATGGCCAGGAATTATGCCAATATGACCACATCCTTGGATTAGATAATCAAGGCCATCCAGCTAGTGGCCAATCATCCCAGTAGATGGACAGGCTGTGGGTAAGGGAATTTGTTCATCTATAGGTCCTGGGAAGCAAGCAAGTAATGTCAGGGAGGCAGCTTTGGCAGCAGAAACAATGGCCTAGTCATGGATACTAAGGGTAAAGGGGAGCAGCCCCCCACTGGAGAGTCTAGGAAGGCAAATTCCCTGCTATGAATAAGGGAATAAAGTGCCAGGATTTCATTACTGGTTGTCTGTGTGCAAATCATATCCCAGTTGCACAGAAAAAGCCAATAAGCCAGCCTCACAGAATGACAGAAATTCTCCATGGCTATTTACCCACCCTAACATTTCTAATTTGTGGTCAACACTGGTTGTTTTGACCACACAGCACCTATATATCACAATAACCTAGCTCAGCTTTCTTTAGGGACATCATCTCTCTCTACTCTGCTTATGTGCTTTGGGTGAAGCTTTCCTCAGTTTCCAGGGTTGGAGAAAGTGGCCTTAATGAAATCACTTAGTGTACCCCATCCTCCTGGCTGCAGTGGTTGATTTAGGATGGGCACGTCATCCAGATTACCTTATGAGAGCCAAGAGAACTTAAATCCATGCTGTCATGGAGCCAGGTGATCTCACTGGTATTGGGTGTGGTGCTGATATGACCCTGAATCTTCTTGACATGCCCACATGGTGGTTGAAGGTAAAGTCCACCCCAAAAACAGAGATAAGAAGTGGATTTGGGCTCTGGCTGGTGGTTTAGTGGAATGGCACTGTCCTGAGAACCCAAAAGTTGCTGGTTCGATTCCCAGTCAGGTCACATAATCAGGTTGCAAGCCAGGTCTCCAGCCAGGTCCATAGCTGGAGGTAGATGAAAGGCAACTATACATTGATGCTTCTCTCCCTTTCTTCTTCCCTCCCTTCCCTTCTCTAAAAATGATGAATAAAATCTTTAAGAAAAGAAAGAAATAGGAGGAAAGAAAGGAAAGGAAGAAATGGTTTTGTTTATGTTCCTGAATCAAGTGTTCCCTGGGTACTTTGGTTTACTTGAGCCAATGTACTATCTTATGCTTGAACCAATTTGAGAAAAATTTACTGTCATTTGCCACAACAGATCTAAGATAACACACACCTTAACAAACTAAATTTTTACAAACTTACCTTCCCCTTGGAACTCTGAGCTCATACAGGAAAAGACTGTGTCTCAGTTATTTTTGTATTAACATGTAATAAGCCTTGTCAAATAATTTACTTAATATTTATATATTGAATGAGTAAATAAGTAAGTGAATGAATGGATAAATGAATGAATGAACGAATGAACAAAGCTAACTGGATGACCTACCAGAGTGAGTCTAGGAAAATGTTGGCAAACTGTGGCTTGTGGGTCCTATCTGGACCATTCTCTTTGTGAATAAAGTTTTATTGCAACACAGCTTTTCCCATTCATTTGCATGTCACCTATGTTGCTTTTGTGCTACAATGGCAGAGCTGAATAGTTCTAACAGAGACTGTATGTCTTGCAAAGCCTCACTCACTGGCTTTTACAGAAAAAAGTGTAATGACTCCTGGGAGAGTTTACTATCTGTGTCTGTGGATCACGTCTTAATATAAGACTAGTCTTAATATTAAGCTAGGTTACAGGGATGCTAGTGCAAGGAACCAAGCAAGGCAATGTGTACCTAGTAGCTCTAACAATATTAACTTTTTAGGCAGGGATATCATATTGTTATTTAACATTTCACTTAAAATGAGCTCAGCGTATTGTTGTTTGTTGGTGATTAACACAACACAAGTGGTGAGAGGTGAGATAATTGGTGAAGTTCCAGGACGTGTGTGTGTGTGTGTGTGTGTGTGTGTGTGTTATATTTATAAGTGGAGGACGGGTGAAGAGGTGGAGGTGTATGCTGCATGCGAGGGGTTGTGGGAGTTGGGATGAATGCTTTAAAAAGAAAGAGTGAAGGTAAAAGGGATACTTATTATCCTCTACAACATTGCTTCATGGTAACCCACTTATTCTCCTACTAAGTTTTAAACATAGTTTGGTTTTGGCGGTGGTGATCCACCCCCTTAATATGCCCACTCAGATTCTTTATGAAACATATGGACAAATAAGCAAAAATTCAGAAAACAGCAGTTCTCTTTAATTAGGTCAACAGACAGTTTGTACCAATAAACTGGAAGGAATGTTTTGTGCCAATTTTATTTTAAAATATAATAAAATGTGCTAAAAAAAAAAAAAAGAATACAGTTCTAAAAGCAAGTGTTTCCATTAACAATTTTTAAAACTCTCTCTAGAATTCTAGAGATATGTATTTATAAAAATCTTTTTAAATAGTTTGAATATCTGCCCATGTTAAATAATGGAGATCTTGTAAAATAAATAGGCTTTGGCATTTTTAGGATGCTAAAGGTGAGCAAACAAATGAATAACAATTTAGAAATCAATACCTACAAAAATCAAAGCTATCTACCTCTATACTGAAAGAGGTGCTACATATTAATTGAAGAACTAATTTTAATCCAAGAGTTTAAATTTATTTCATCTTTCCTCTGCTAGTAAAACATACACAGAATGCTAATCCATAGAGTTGTTTTAGACTTAGCAACTGGAAAGTTTGACTTTTCAATACTGTTTTTTTCTCTTTTTCTCATTTTTATGTTAACGTGCCCTTTAATTCTTCCCAATTTTCATTGACAGAAAGGTACATTTTTTTTCCAAAAGACTCAGCAAGATTTGAAATCTCTCTAAAATAATTCTAAAATAATTTCCCAAATGAGCTAATTTAGGAAGACATATGCAGGACACCATTACATCACCTTTCAACATAATTGCTTTAGTAAAAAACAAATTACAGTCAATTAAGTGGAAGTTTATTGCTTTAATTTTTCATATTGGTTCCATTTTTTTATATAACAAAAATGAAAATTCTGCTTTAGGCTTTACATCATCTCAAGTTGAATGCTTTTGCTTATAAGCAGGGAAAACAACTAACTGTAGGAGCACTTAACTTGTTGAAAATCTCAACCATCAGGAATGTTCCTCTACACTAAGAGTAAGTAGTAATAAAAATTACAATAGCAAAGTGTTTTGCCAGCAATGGGTATAATGGGAATAGTATCCAAAATTTATAAAGAAATCCTATTCAGTAGATAATGGGAAAAAGCAATAAAATCAGTAGATTTTATTAGACAAAGAATCAGAAAAGTCAATTCACTGAACAAGAATTACATAACCATAGAACATTCAAAAAATGCTCATCCTCACCAATAACCAAAGAAAGTGCAAACTAAAATACCAAGATACCATTTCATATCCTTCACATTATCTATAATGCTTTATTTCAGTGAATGAGTTTATGGAGGAAAGGCAACTCACACATTGGTTGTGAGAGTATATATATATATATATATATATATATATATATATATATATATGCAGCACTTTGGAGAGCATTTCAACAATTTCTAATTGAAGTTGAAAATGTACAAACCCTAGAAACTCTTGGGTATATATACAGAGATAGGTCCTAGGATGTAAATATTAGAAAGAAGTAGATGTCCAGCATCAGAAGAATAAGAAATTAAATGGTGAAATATTTACATGTGTATATACTATACAGCAATGTGAATGAGCAAAATTCATATCGATCAAATGGAGAGATCACCAAAACAATGTTGAGTTTAAGAAGCAAATTGCATAAAGATATGTAGTTGTTTCAGAATAGAATAAGGAATAGGAGTTTGAAAGTAAATACTAATATTTACTAGTAGTGTTTATTTTATTTAAAAATTCTAAAAGGGGCGTGGAGGGATTAAGCAAAGGAAAAAGGGGAAAAGGAGAAAAAACTCATGGGCATGTACAACAGAGTGGTGATTGTGGGGGGAGGGGTGAAAGAAAGCAGAGGAGGGTATTGGGGAATAAATGGTGATGGAAGGAGACCTGAGTTGGGATGGTGAATACACAATACAGTGTACAGATGGTGTGCTGCAGAATTGTGCACTTGAAACTCATATTGTTTTGTTAACCAGCGTCACCCCAATTAATTCAACAAAATGGAAAAGACTGTAAATAAAAATCCTTTAAAAATGTGACAAATTTTAACTTTTTAAAATGCTGGGTGGTAGGTAGTTGAGTATGTATTATATTCCGTTTTATAGTTTGTATATTAAAGCTAATTTCCAAGAGAAAATGCAGCATAATCACAAGGGATAATTTAACAAGTTAAAACATTTCCTCAAATTAAAGTACAGCCAAGGAGCTAGTTAGTACAAATGACCTACGGACAGAAACAACATGTGGGGGTTGACTGTAGACAAGGGCTGGTGGTGGGCAAGGCAGGGGGGGAGCAATGGGGAAAAAATGGGACAACTGTAATACAACAACAATAAATTCACCTTTAAAAGAAAAATACAAGCCCTCCTTTGGGTCCTATTTATTTTTCATAATAATATATTTAAGAAGCCTGCTTCTATGGCCAGATTACCTCATTGTACCGTATATCCCATTACTCAGACTATTTATTAAAAATACACATTATGAGGCTCTGCTTCTGAGCCAGTGAAGCCCATCATCAGGGAGCAGCCTGGGAATCTGTATCTTTAACCAGGGCCTTGGCAGCTTTTGAAATTTAACCAAGTTCAGAAAACCTTATTTGATTAAAAAGGGTTGGGAAGGCCAAGAATAACTAGCTTGAAACAGGCAAGCAGACAACAGTATGGGAGACGTGTCTGTCTGAACCCACAAAGGGGAACTAAGCGTGAGGAGCGGGCCGAGTCCACAAACACCCAACCCAGCAGTGTGGGGTCAGCCGGTGCTGGGCAGACCTATGCTGCTGGCGGTGCTGAGGAAGTCCCTGAATTACAGCAGAGAGCTGTAGGTCAGGCTCTGAATGGTGAGCCAGAGTCCTTCACAGAAGCTAAATTATGCCTAGAAGGCTACCTTGAAGGAAAGGAGACGCTAAGACATTTCTTAAGGAGTTTCATAAAACCTGACTTAAAACACGTACACATAAAAGTCCTCCTTCTTCTGCCCTCACAACAGTTGTATTCTGGATGCTTTAGAGAATTCATAGAAGAATACAAATGATGTGAGGGTTATATAATATATATAGATATACACACACACATACACATTATATACACATAAATTGAAAACCCAGGCTGTGCTCGCACGAATATTTGGCACTTGAGCAGTGAATTTAGGCATAAAAAGCATCCAATTTGGGTTAAGGATTAGATTAAAATTTGGCATAAAATAA
Source organism: Noctilio leporinus (assembly GCA_004026585.1). Lineage (NCBI taxonomy): Eukaryota > Metazoa > Chordata > Mammalia > Chiroptera > Noctilionidae > Noctilio > Noctilio leporinus. Next base: position 23,368 of record PVIW01007830.1, on the reverse strand, counting down.
TATTAATAAAAAGAAATAACTGATAGGTGAGCACTTGTCATCTGCAAAGCACTATGATAAATGTTTCATGTATTGTTTTTCTATTCAAAGAGCTTATTCTTTATTTCTGCCAACAGAGCTCTCTGGGAAATATACACATCGCACCAACCCCCCTGTCTCACACAATGTCTTGGCAATGCACACGACTCCTTGGTACAACATAAGAGATCAAAGTCATGAACAAATAAAACAAACATCCCAAACCCAACAGTCAAGCTGTGTCTAAAATATCTCTAATGTGCCATTATCACACAGCTGGGTGACATGCATCAGCACATGATGCTAGTTCTTACCTAATCACTAACTGAGCCCAGCATAATACTCAGTGGAGGTATACTTATTATAAAAGATTTTATGTGTACAGATCTCTGTTCATTCTATCTTCGATGTATGAATTAGGTTTTCATCACAAGATAACAAGTTGATTGTCTTCATTGCTTTTTATTGTTAAATTTTAGTATATAATTTATTGTGTGCATGTCATTTAATACTGCTATAAAATAAAAGTAAAAATAATTTTGAATAACAAGCATGTGGCAATACTGAAGTACCTTTATGTAAATAAGTTTGAAAAGGGGGACTGGCAACTATGGGCTCAGAATTCATTTGAAAGGACATGTCCTTTAAATCTGCATTTTGGGGTTCATCTTTTCAGACAAGACTATTTCGTTCATTTGTTTGTTTTTTCATGCGTTGCTTTGTACTTATCTGTATTTAAGTGTTTACCCATACCCTCAATCTGGCATTGATTTGATGAATGTCTTGAATGTTCTTCATACAAGCCCAAACTTGTTTCAGTATAATATAGTGTTTGACCCAATTTCAGAAGCTCCTTCTTGTCTATGTCATAGGTCTGGTTTCCAGTCACACCACCATATGATTCATGGTACTAAAGTCTTTCCAACTAGATAAAACACACTCATATCAACAGGATAAGCCAAATGAAAAACTGTATTAATCTTGTTCCCAATACCTGTATTCTAAAGATCAAGCTTAAGTCGGTATAACTTACTGAACTTAAAGGAAATAAAGACTTGAATGTGATTTTTCTTTATTAAAATCACCTTTTTTTTAATATAGCTAGCTAGATTACTGGACCATTAGCAACTGATAAAGAGTAAAGCAGCCCCTGACATTCAGGAGCAGGCCTGACACCATCAGCTAGACCTTGTTATTGTTATGACTTTACCTGGCACTCATAGGTAGGTGTTGGTGTTCTCTTGCTGGACCTCAGCGATTTCAGAGAACATCAACATCAGACCTGGGCATTCTGTTGCTATGAGATGTGAAGACAGAAAACAAGCCTACTCTGTATCCATGCCAAAATGCAGACAAAATGTGAGCATTGTTCTATTCATAAAAATTACCTAGCCCTGGCACAGTGGATAAGGCACCGGCCTGTGAACCCAAAGGTTGCTGGTTCAATTCCCAGCCAAGGCACATAACCAGGTTGCAAGCCAGGTCTCCAGCAAGGTCCTTAGCTGGAGGCAGGTGAAAGGCAACCATACATTGATGTCTCTCTCCCTCTCTGCCTCTCTCCCTTCCCCCCTAAGAATAATAAATAAAATCTTTAAAAAATATTTTTTTAATTACCAAACATTTCCTTCTTCTGACTAGTATAAGTGGTTGCTGCTTTTTTACCAATCACAAATTTAGCTTCATTAGAGTTTGCTCTCATGATAGGTGAGATTTATTGCCATATCTAATTGTAAAACAATTCCCATTTTTTGGCAAAACCCAAGCAACAGTGAATCCCCACTATCTTAGATTATCCCCAAAATTACCTGGCCAAAGCCCACATTCTGGAATAAATTCGTTCTAACACTTTCTTCCTGAGATGCCCCACTGTGCCTTCTCCCTTCCTGCAACAAGCAATGCACTCATCTTGTTTAGCTACAAGACCTTTCTTGGGGTCTTTGGAGAACACTGAACAATTAGTTCTAAGACTTTCTGGCTTAGTGAGCCAGAGCATTCACTTGCCATGCCTGATGTCTTTATTGCCTTCCTGATTTTACCTACATTGAGTTCTAGCGGTACTTTGGCCCTAGATCATCTCTAAGTCTGCCAGCTGCTTTGATTTGTCTCCAGGCTTACTTTCCCTATGTCCAAGTCCTACTAGCTTTTATAGCAAGACCCTAGACTACCAGCTGGATTCCTGTTTGTTCATATATGTGTATGTAATCCCTTAATAAAATTGGTTAGATAAAGGTTATTTTTTATGAGTTGTCAGGTTAGACCAGACAATTTCTAAACTCTCGACATTCTCAAATTGAATATGTCTCTGAGCCTCATTGAATTGTACCCACAAAGACACAGACTCTTATGGTTAAAATAAAGAAGGCCAAATTTCATTTGCTATTTCAAATGGTGAGAAGGGAGCAACATTTATTAACTGCGTTTGGAACTATGTGGCAGGGAAATGATCTTATTATTTCAGCACAAACACTCTGCACTCAAAATGATTGAGATTCAGTCCACCCTATTTGACTGGCTCACATTCATTTACAAATTTTAATTAATTTAATACTCTTACCTTAAAATTTGATGTTACAGTATGTAACAGAAAGGGAATATATGTCATTCATGAATGTATGATATTGCTCAGCAATACTTCAAGTTGGTTCTTCTTAGCTATGTGAAAGTGTCAAAAATCCCACAACATCTAACTACTAGAAAAAACTAAGTTAAATAATGGCGTGTGTGTGTGTGTGTGTATACACACATATATATATATATACATATGTGTGTGTGTGTATATATATATATATATATATATATATATATATATACATATATACATATATATAATCTTTGAATTTACTTCTATATGACTCAGTGTTTGGTAAGGGTTCTATTAGTTAATTTTCCTCCCCAAGGTTAAGAGCTGGGAATAAACACATGCATCCAGCAAATAGAAAACTGGAACATTTTAAGAATTTGCTTCAAGTCCAAATGATAGAATAGTGTTTATAATTAGGTCTCTTGTTTCCTAATCTTGTATTTTTTCCAATCTATCTATAAATAGATACTCTCCCATCCTTAAAATTGTATTTTAAGTGTGCATGTTTGTGTGGGAGGGGCGGTTCTTTCCCATTATGTATTTCTATGGAAAATAGTGTACTTTCCTGGGCAATGCAGTATAGTTAAAATACAGGATCAAATCCTAGGGAACAGTCTAGCCAGCTGACATCAGTTTATAGGGAAGAATGAAGGAATTGCTCTGAGGACCAGGACAACTCAGTTGCTTTGCCAAGTTCTGCAGAAAGGTCAGAGAAGCATCTTGATTAATCTAGGATTATGTGGAAGCATTATAGATCTCCATTGAATTTTTCTCACTTATTGTAGGATAACATGACAGAAGCTGAGTCATAACAAAAATCCCAATGTTGTGTCTGTGCCCTTTTCTCTAGGATCCCCTAAAAGCCCAAACCAGACTGATGAAAATTAAATCAGGTAGTTAAAAAAGAATTCAGGGCATTTTGATAAATTTATTCTTGTTTTCGATAAAAGCAACTGCCCATTTTCTATTGTTTAAATATTTAAAAGGTAAGAATATAAAACTGCACTCTTGGGAAATTAAGCAGATTTGTTGAATGAGATACTGTATATTTTGTAGTTTTCCTGCTTTCCTCTAAAACTGATTGTTAAATTTTCTATAACAACATCCTTTTAGAGGTATGTACAGGAAGTAGAAATAGTACAAGAGACAAAAGAAAAAGCAGGAGAGAAGACATAACACCAATTCAGGAACAAAATGTAAAAAATCAAGAGAATAAGAGAATATTGTGAGCAACTCTATACACATGATTTTGACAACTTAGATGAAAATGTACCAAGTCCTCAAAAAATGCAAACTACCACAACTCACTCAATGTGAAATAGATAATTTGGATAACTCCATAGGTAATAGAAAAAAATGAGTTCATAATTTAAAAATTTTCCAGGACAAAATATTCAGTCCCAGACAGTTTCTGGGGAGAATTATACCAAGTATTTGATGAATAATTAACACCAATTTTATGTACTCTCTTTCAAAAGTATAGAATAAGATGAAGCACATTTCAAATGACTTTATAAAGCTAATATTACCCTGATACCAAAACCAAATGAAGAGGATACAAAATAAAATAAAACTATGGGCTGAATATTTTCATGAATATAGATACAAAAATCTGTTCCAAAATGTTGACAAATGGAGCACAGAAATGTATCTAAAAGAATTATACATAATATTGTACAACTAACTCCAGGGATACAAGTTTGCTTCAATATTTGAAAATTAATGTAATCTATCATATGAACAGGCTAAAGGAGAAATCACATGATCATATCAATCAAAGCAGAAAATACACATGACAAAATTCAACATCTATTCATGGTAAAATTCAGAAAAATAGAAATAGAGGAAAACATACTCAATTTGATAAAGAACATCTATAAAAATATCTATAGTTAACTTTATATTTAATGATAAAAGACAATGCTTTCTCTCTAAGATCAGAAACAATAGAATAATATATATTCTCACCGCTCTTATTGAACAATTCTAGAAGTTCTAGCTAGAATAATTCAGCAATAAAAAGAAATAAAAAGCATAATAATCATAAGTGAAACTATCCATATTTGCATATATTTTAACTATATATGTAGAAAATTGTAAGAAATGTAAAAACTTCTAAATTTAAAAAAGTTCATTCAATAATGTTGTAAGGTATATAATAAGTAAATAAAAATCAGTTGCATTTCTATATACTAGCAATGAACAGATGAAAGTTGAAATGGAATGAAATAAAATACCATTTACAAAATGTTTTACTATTTAGGTGTAAATCTAACAAAATATGTACATGACTTACATGATAGAAACTACACAATACTGATGAAAGTCACCAAAGATGATTAAAAAAATAGAAAGGCTATCTCATGTTCACGAATTAAGAGTTTCAATATAGTAAAGATGCCAGTTTTCTTCACTTGATCTTAGCCAAAAGGCCGAGAAACAATGGGATGTCCGTTTTCTTTAAACTGATATGCAGGTTTAACAAAATTTCTTTCAGAATCATGAAATATTTTTATAGATATAGATAAGATTATTGTAAAACTTAAATGAAAAGTCAAAGTAATTGGAAGGGATAAAATAGTTATGAGAAAAAAAAGAATGAAGTAATCAGTTTCCTCACTTTCAAAGCTTACTATACATATAGTTACAATAGTCAAGCCTTCATGGTGGTATAGAAATAATATAGATATGGATTAATGAAACAAAACAGAGAACCCAGAAAGATGCACAAAAACAGACATCAGTGATTTTGACAAAGGTGCAAATGCAATTCAATGGAAGACAGCTTTTCCAGCAAATGTTATTGGAACAATTGGGTATACAGTGGCCAGAAAGTGAACCTTGATTTAAATCTTGCTCCTGCTACAAAAATGAATTCAAACTTGATCATGGACTTAAATGTAAAGTGTTAAATTATAAATCTTTTATTAAAAGGGATAAAAATCATTAGAGTCAGAGTTAGGTAAAACAAAAACATGCACCTAAAAAGAAACACTGATAAAATGGGCTTCATTAAAAAATGTAATTTCTTTTTGAAAGACTTCATTAAGAGAATGACAAGACAAGCTACCAGTTTGAATAAAATATTTACAAGCCACATTTTGGACAAAGAACTAGTATCTGGAATAATAAACAGTTCTTAAAATTCCACAATTTAAAAGCAAACAATTCTATTACATCATAGAGGAAAGATAAATAAATAAATATGACAAAACCACATGAAAAGTTGTTTGACCTCCTCACAATTAGGGAAATGAAAATGAAAATTACAATGTAATACTATTATATACCTGTTAGCATGGCTAAACTATAAAATAGTGACAATGTGAAATGGTGTTGAGGATGCAGAGAACTGGACTGATGAGAACGCACAATGATCCACTCTGGAAAACTCTTTGCCAGTTCTTGAAAAAATCAGACATAGCATACAACCCAGCAATTACACTCATGGGCATTTGTTTCATAGAAATTAAGACTTGTGCTTATATAGAAACCTATATTCAAATATTTATAACAGCTTTATTTTTAATAGTCAGAACCTGGATACAACCCAGATGTTCTTCAGTGGTTAAACAAACTGTAGATATTGATATCTACTCATCAGGGCAATAAAAGGATAACATGAGGGATGATTTTGGTGGTAAAAGTAGAAGAAGAGGGAACACTGCTCTCTCTTGACTGTATTAATGTCACTATTCTGATTATGATCTTGCTAAAATGTCATTGGGAGAAAACTGGTTGAAGGAATTATGAGCTCTCTTTGTATTACTTCTTATACTACATGTAAATCTACAGTTTTCCCAAAATAAAATGTTTAATTATAAAACAAAACACATTGAGGTGATTTTATTAGGTTTCCCCTCATTTTCAACAGGAGCTCCCAGACAGTGCCTACTGTTAACATATTTCAAAAGTAAGAATGGTAAACAGGACTCCTAGAAAATCAAACAAAGCATCAACAGAAACAGATGTTATACTTTCCATATTTTCTCTGCTTTCCTCTGAAACTGATTGTAAAATTGTCAGTAATGACATAACTTTAGAGGTGTGCACAGGAGGAGAAACAAGCCTTAACTGTTTCCAAATGCCCTTAATTTACATAATTTCAACACTTTAAAAATTATTTTACTTCCAAACTTCCCTATTACAATAAAACCTCTTATTTTATTTTTATTACAAAATAAGTACATGATTTTTGTAGTTAAGTAATAAAAATTACCCAGAAGAATATTAAAAAATATACCCATAATCTTCTACCATAATTTATTACCTATTATTTGGCATTTTGTACTATTTCCTTATCTTTTCTCCATGTATTTTTACATAGTTATAATTATGCTATGCATATTTTGCAAATTTATTTTTATTCAGAATTATAAACAAATGTTTTAGAATTTGCATAATATTATGCTATACTCTTATACCAATTTTCTCATCCACTTTTTAAGAAAACTGGATATTTAAAGCTTTTTTATTATTATTAATACAATTAGATATTTTCCTACATAAATAATTCTTTATGATTATTTTTTATTCTAGCTTTAAACAGTGAACTTAATGGGTCAAAGTATATGACTGTTTCACATTTCTTGATCAAGATTACTATTTGCTTTAGTCAAATCCCTCATCTGGTACTAAAAACTTGTTGATAATATTTATGAAAAGATATATAAAAAATATTACCTCAGGAAGCAGATGAAAATTAACAGGCATAATTACAATTACCTTTCTTAGATTATTTCCAGATATAAGTACCCTTTTCTCAGAATCCAAATTTCACTAATGGGGGAACAATCACCTTTGGAAGTTGTACTGGGTGGAAACTATGGTGAACTGCTACATGCCATCCCTTAAACCGTGTAGTAGGCTTTTCTGCACTACAGAAGCTAGGAAGTTTAAAACTACACTCCATTTCCAAGGTTTTTTTGCATCTAGGGTTGTGCAAAAAGATATTTCACTAACTTACTGCTCTTGAGCAGGATTTTGGAAGGTAGCAGTAGAGCAAATGCAATCTCCCTGTTTTTCTCTTTTCCAGCACACTCAAGGAAAAGGTCATGGGAGGTCACCAGACACCAACTCTACCGGCACCTTGATCTCGGATTTCCAGCACTGTGGAAAAATAAATTTCTGTTGTTTAAGCCACCTAGCCTGTGGTCTTTTGTTATGGCAGCCTAAGCAGATTAATAGACTTTCTTTTTTTTAAGAATGTACAGCAAACAGTCTTAAAGAAAGCGATACTACCTCTTTTTCAGAGCAAAAAGGCAATATGCTTACTTCCCATTACAAAATCTTTAGGAAATCACTTTCTGTCAGATACAAGTTTGAAATTTTGGTCTTTAATTCTTACTCTGGGTGCAATTATATATGTAGTAACTAGAAAGAATATAAAAGTGGAGCCTGCCTGCCCTTACAAATTCCTTCTCCTCTTTAATATTTTCTACCTTGATTCTTATTGAGCTGGTAAATCACATTATTGACTGGAACAAAATTATATTTAAAATATGAACAAGAAGGCTCTGCTTATGTTACAGATGAGATCCTCCTTAAGTAGGTAAATATATTTTATGTTACACATAAAATTGAGCTGGTCTGGGCATCTTCTGCTTTTTTAGGTTCTGGATGTTTGAGGTTACTAGATGGTCCCTTGCTAAGTAGAATATCAGTATGTTAAACTTTGTACATCCATCTACCAGGACCCTGAAAACAATTGGATTTATAAACCAAATGAACAAAATAGAGTTTAATAGACATTCTTCATTATGAGAGTTTTTCGAAGATAAATTATTTAAACTCAAAATATGTTTTTAAAAAATTTAATTACTTGGTGATTCTTTGTATGTGTTTTGAAGTGATTTATATACCATTATAAAGCCTGACCCTAATAATCATTTTAAAAACAATTTAATCTTTAATGAATTACTGGAAGTAAATGAAGTATAATAGTTTTAGATATAAACCTGTCAAAATTAAAATGATAAAATATTTTTATTAGAGAAAAAGCTCTGAGTTTATCTAAATTTAATCTATTTCAGTCAATGGTCATATTTGCATGCTACTGAATTTTAATTTCCCAAACTGTAGATGACAATGGATGAGGTTAAAGCAAAATAACATCTCCTGGATATTTCTACCAGGCGAGGGAATTTGAAAATTATTAGACTTCAGAGATGTAGAACTTGGGAAAGGAAGAACACTATACACCCTAAAACCAGCTTATATAAAAGAAGCCTTTGTACATTTCTACTGATGACTAAATTTGATGTACGAACCATTTATTTCACATCATCTTCTGACCAAAGCTCAGTTTCTTATACGTGACACTGTCAGTGGAACAAACACTCTTTCATGGGATCTCGAGGAAACCATTCCAAGGACCCAAGCACAGAAGCTTGTGGTGTGGTGTGGTTTATGCGGGTGGAGACAGAAGCTGGTCCCTGTGCGTCCCGTTTCCCATTTCCCTCTGTCCCACCTTGTCCAACCTGATCCTCAGGAAGGCCAAACAAGAGCGAGTGTCTAGAGTTTATGTTTCATCTGAAACTTTAGTCCTTCAGGGTCCACCCAGTCTGCTAGATCCATATGTTCATAAATAAGTGCCTTAAATAAAGAAGTAAGGGTGTACTGTACATCAGTGAATTTTGTAAGCATCTTTAAGAATGGCCTATGCAGCTATCAAGGAATTAGTGTTGTTTTACTGGGCTCTTAAAGCTGTCTAGTTAGACACCGTTGAGACTTCTGTGGTTTCTATTCATGTAACAGCAGTAAACCCCACCAAGCATTTCACTTACTTCCATGTGCTTCCTGGCAGCCTTGTCTCCGGGTAGAGCCTTGTGATTAGTTCTGGCCAATTAGTTCTGGGAATGTGAGTTGGGTGATTTGTATGACCGTATGGGCTGAAGCAGTGTAAAACATGGTAAAAGACGGAAGATTCTCCAGTTCCCCTTTGCCGAGAGGGCACAGCTACAGGGCACCACAGTGCAGAGTACCGCCCCCATCCAACTGCAAGGAACATGTAGCATAAGCAAGATATAAAGCTTTGTTTTCTTAATCCATCGGGATTATAGGTTTAGTTTTTTATCATGGCATAAAATTTGGAATGGCCACATTTTCAAACATATTTTTCCACATGGATTGTTAAATTTAATGCATTTTTGCTAAAAATTAGAATTGAACACACTGGGATTTCCAGATGAACAACATTATGGAATAGTAATTGAGTTTTATCTTGTATATGCTTTTGCATAACATTAACAGGCTGGAGGTCAAGGATAATGCGGAATAAGATCAGTCAAGCCCATGACATGAGCACAGCACTGAAATAGACACTGATGCTGAAAAATAGGCTGATTGCTAAAGTTGATGATTTATATTTTGAGCTTGCATAGATTTTGTAAATGCTTTCATTCACTGCTTTAGGAGAAATTCTGGATTCAAGTGATGCTGAACTCAGTGGAAGGCACATCTAAGACTCGCATATTGAATAGTTAGTGGACTTGACCTTCAAGTTTAAGTAGTTTAAATCCCTTTCATGGATGCAAAAATATCCATCATGTTTATAAGATAAAATCTCCATTAATATCTAAAGAAGGCTTCAAAGCAATCCATAAACATTATTCAATTGAGCATCAGAACATGCCTGTGAAGTGGGAAAGAACTATGTGTCTTCATATTTTTGGCCAGGGAAAGGCAGTGGGTAGTTACTAGTTTATCTGAAGATAATTAATTGAACAGGATTGGGATTTCTAGAAATTAGACCAATTGGGGTCTTACACAGTGATTCAAAATACCTGTATCACAGGAGAGAAGAGTGCTAAGTACATCAGAGAAACCTGACCTCAAATCCATTTCTGCCTCACTTATTTCCAATGTGGTCTTGAACAAGTTTATCTCCATGTGAATGGGAATAACCATATCTCAAGAGGTAACAAAAGACTTAAAAGCATTGTCAGCAAATCATTTCACATAGTGATTGGCCCATTGTAGTCACAAAAATTGTGTATTTTATTCTTTACTTTTTTACCATTTATTCCATTAAGAGATCTAATGAGTTCATTTCTGCAGGGTGAAAAATCAAAACTGATGTCATTATAGCCACCAGGTAATTCTCAACTAATACTGAACTATTTATTAAATAAGTTGTATCATTTTAGGGTCCACCAGATTTTACCATTCTTCCCATATGTGACCAAGTCTCTGAACCAAAAGAAATCACTTTCAATTTACTTAAGGCTAACACAAACTCCCTATTTGAAAGCAACAGTCTATCTGCAAGATGCTTTAAAAATTGCCATCACAAATATCTTTGTACAATCCTTTCTTTATTTAAAAATATAAATTATGAACTCAAGATCCCCATATAATGAATCCTCAAAAGTCCAATTTTATTTTTGCTAGATTACAAGTTTAGAGATACAGGCTAAATGACTCTCATTCATGAAGTTTCTTTTCAGGTCTGTTTAATTTAGATACAATGCTTGTATATAGAAGGAAAAATATATAGTTTTATTTTTGACAGAAGCCATCTTCTCTAAATAAGGATATATTAGGTAATAATATTAATGACATATTATTTTAAACTCTAGGTTTGAAAGTATATACATATATTGAAATTGCATTGTACTTTTTATTTGAAGATGAAAGTTTTATTTCTTGTTTACGTGGGATTCTTCTTGCCTCTATTTTTTGTCTATTATCCCTATGCTTATTATGAAAATTTGTTTTGATTTTGATTCTTATGGATGTCACAACAGAAGTCAGGTTTGAAAGCTCTTTACCGTACGTAAAATCCCACACAAGAGAAAGATATCAAAGCTATCTTAATTTATGAAGAAGAGTTGTGATTTATGTTTCTTCTTTCCTTTGTGACTTCCTGTCTAATCATATACCCTCTTTGGCTGACCTCAACTTTTCCTTCTAACACATTCTAATTCTGCAATATATTCCTTAGCTTTTTAAAAAAAGTTTTAAAAAGATTTTATTATTTATTTTTAGAGAGAGGGAAAGGGAGTGAGGAAGAGAGGGAGAGAAGCATCAATGTGTGATTGCCTCTCATGGCCCCCAACTGGGGACCTGGCTCCCAATTCAGGCATGTGCCCCAACTGGGAATAGAACCAGCAACCCTTTGGTTTGAAGGCCAGCACTCAATCTACTGAGCCACACAAGCAGGGCAATCCTTTACTTTTTTAATAAATAGAAAACAAGGCTCTAGCCAAACAATACAGACTATGTTGTGGTTGTAAAATTTGTGGAGAGCAGGGAACCCCAGAGGTCATCTATTCAGACACTTATTTTGCACGGAATGAAACTGAGACACAGACGGTAATTATATTCAAAGGCCAGCAGCCAATGACGGCAAAGCTGACATTTGAACTATCTTTGCTTTTGGAGAAACAAAAAAGCATTTACCCGACAACCATATCTTTATTAACAGGACTGTGTATCATTGGAAAGATTTAGTTAGTTTGAGCAATTTCAACAAAATGGTGGCATAAGAAATTCTACATCTCGTCTACCTCAGAAACACCAATTTGAACATCTCTCTGCAGGTGAAAACGCCTTCACACGAGCCAGTAGTTCAGGTGGAAAATGATAGCATCTGAAGGAAGCACGGAAACAAGAAAGGGTGTGCCGATGAGGGCAGAAGAGACATTCACATTACCCCCATTTTCCCTCTCCCAAGCCTAAGCAGCCCAGTGCAGAGAGAGACACCTTTCCCATGGAAGCACAGGAAATTGGATGCTGGACTTGATGAATGGTCCCCAGATCCAACCAGTCCCAGCACCACACCAACTCCTGCAGCTCTGGGTGACCCTCAGTGAGCTCCCACAACCCAGGCCCCAGCTCAACCTGGCGCTTCTTGGCCCCAGCAACACCAGTGATGCCTACCAGGGAGACCTCAAGTGACATTAGATGCTCCAAACCCAGGCACCTGTTCAACACCTGCCTCTCTCAGCAGCCCAGGCAGCCTCCATGGCAGGACTCCCAGGATCGCAGACCCGTCTCACTCAGGTATCTGCCATTTCCAGTAGCCCTGGCACCTCCCACCTCCCCAGGCAATTTCCACAGCGGCCTCCCCGCAGGCTCCTGGGAACGCAGTCCTTTGTCTTGCTTGTCAATTCTAGCAGCACCCGGCGTCTCTTATGTGCTCAGGCAGTTCACATAATACCAGGCTCTCAGCAGATCTGGGTTCCTACCATGCAAAAAATGTAATTATGTGGTGGGACTAAGGTATTAACCAACCCTGTTGGGGTAATCATTTTGCAAAACATGTATACTAAATCATCCCATCCTATACCGCGTATGTTATAGATCAATAATATCTAATAAAGCTAGGAAAAATGAGAGAAAGATTTAGTTAGTCAAGGCATTCAAGTGTACCAAATATGCAGCAAATATGATTCCATGGGACTCCCTCATGTTTAACATACTCTGCCTGACATGCAAATCTGGGTAAAGGATACCAGTGAATATAGATGGTAAATATGACATGATTTTAAGTAATCTCACCTAACATTCAGGAAGATACTTCATCTTGCATACTTTCAGTTGAACATAAAAAGGAATTAATATATTGGACCAACTGAACCGTGGTGGTTTATCCAATATAGTAAGGGACAAGCTGAGGACAGAAGATTCCTAACTTGCTCCCTCTAAATTTGGTGTGCAATTAGCCAACTACAGAAAAAGCATCACGTTCAACCAACAGATCCCATTTTCTTATCTCATAACACAAACTGTTTGACTATCCCAAAGTTTCTCAAGACTGGATGCATCTTGCAGAAAGTTTGTATGTCACATTTGGCAAATGTTATGAGACACTAATTTGGAGAGAAGTCCCTAATTTAGTGCTCAGATCTCAGCACTGCTCTTATCTTCTGATAATGCAGAGCCAAACTGTCCAAGATGTATTATGAACATTTGGAAATGTTCCTGATAGGAGACAATCTTCTCACTTGAAAATGGAACTAAATCTATATTTATAACATGAGATGTTTTACTTTTATAATAGGTTGCAAAAATAAAAATAACCTCTTGGTTTATATTTTAAAATATTAGAAAAGCTTTCCTCCCTCATAAAGTATTTCCCAAAGTTAAACCAAAAAAATCAGATATTCATTAGAAATAAAACAAGCTACCTAGGAATTCCGTGTTGGAAGTGAAAGGCTTTATTTAAATCTGATAATGTACTGCGGGTAGGGGAATTTAAAAGTTAAAGATTTTAGCTTAGTTGATAGGCTTAAGTGATTAAAGCTATAACTCAAGAGTTAAAGATTTTACCCTTAGTTAGAGGCTTAAGTGATTAATGGAAGAAAGGTCCTCCTCCCTGACTGAATAATCAGATATTGCATGTTTTAAAAATTCTTGCTGCACACCTGTTGAAAATCGCTATTTCAGACTGAGCTCCAGGCAATGTGACTTTTTTTGTGTGTCTTCTATAGCACAAGATCCTTATTTTGGTCACTTAGAGAGTGAAGTCTTAACTTTCCATTTAATAACATGCTTTTTTGCACTCAGCCTCAGTTCCCAAATCTGGGTCCCTAACTCAGTTGTAACGTTCCCAGAGGCAGCCATGTTGTTTCCATGACATTTACCTACTCTTAACCTGATTCTGGCTTCCCTTGTTAGGAAGGATTTGCATATGCTCATGCATGATGGTTTCTCTGCCTTTGCACCAGGCTTCCACACATTTCTCCCCAGTTGAGCCAGTAGATGCCTCCTGGTGGTAAGCTGCTGTAAGATTCTGGCAGGCAGAGATTTCAGGCAGGTGAACCATTGTCATTCTTGACAATGAAATCTGTGGTGGAAAGCAGTAACACATTGCTCTCTTTTTATTATTTTCATGGTGGGTGAGCCCTACAGGGGTCACGGTCAAGAAAGTTAACAGCATAGGTCCTATGTGTCCACAAGCTACATTCATTGCTAGTACATGCTAAAATGGAAAAAAAAAAATTTTTAAATACTGCAATTTGCATCATTGGGTGTTTGGGTTGTTTCCAGGATTTATTTTTTAATGCTACGAAAGTATTTTTTTTAACATTCTTTTACATGTCTTCTCATGCCATACCTGAGACCTGCTCTAAGGTGTGTATAAAATGCATGGGCTATGGACTAGGCTCATGTCCAACTTCAGTAGGTAAATGCCAAGTGAGATTTTCAAAGTGATTGTACTAATTTACTGTCTCACCAGCTGTTTATATATGTTCCTATTGCTACAGATTTCACCAGCACCTGGCATTGTAAAATGTTTATTTTTGATAATATATGGGTGTGAAATGGTATTTTGTCATTTATTTTCCCAAGTACTAATGATACTGAGTGTCTTTTAAAATGGGTGTGATCTATTTGAGTTTTACCCTTTTGTGAAGTGCCTGTTTATACCTTTTGCTCAGTTTTTTATATTAGATATCTTACTGCTTTTGTGTTCATTATAGGAATGTGCATCCTTTATTGTTTAAATGTGTTGCAAATACCTTCTTCCAGTTTGGGGTTTGTCTTTTCATTTATATTATGATTTCTTTTGAGGAACATAAATTTCAATTTTGTTAGAAAAATTAATCAAACTTTTTAAAAAATGATTGCAATGTTTGTGTCTCAAGAAAGCATTTTCTTCTGCAAGGTGATAAATTCTTCAATTTTTATTAAAGTTTTAAAATTTTGACTTTCCTATTTAAATTGTGAATCCATCAATAATTGATTTTTGTGCATGGTATGAAGTAATCAATTTTCCTCTTAACAGTTACTGAATATAATTCTTTCCCCTCTATGTGCAATTCATCACTGTCATATTAGGATATTACACATGAGTTGATCTGTGTTTCTGCTTTCTATTCAACTGCATTAGTCTGTTTAGCTCTGTAACAATGACACATTTTAAATACTAAAGTTTTAAATAAACCTTACCATATTCTAAGCCCCACAAAAAGTCAACCTGAGGAATATCTTAGTGATTTTGGATTGTTCTTCTTATGCATTTTAGAATCCACTTATCAAGTTCTATGTTAATATATTTTTGTTTATATAAGTTCTATGTGACTCCTTTTCAGATCTGTCCAGTCATATTTGATTATCTCTTATTCTTAATTCAGATTTATAATTACTCATATTTCTTTTATATCATTATGTATATTAATGATATTTCTATTTTTGGTTGATTCTAATTTATGAAGACTCTCTAGATCTGATTTTTTGTTTCTAAAGGTCATGTTCATGTTCAGGTTTCCTTACCATGGGTTTCATACACCCTCGAAGGACCACAGCCTTGTGTCTCAGCACCACTTTGGGGAAATGAGACGTTGAGCAGATTCTCTATGACTTTTCAACTCCTGACTAGGACTTTTGGTGTTTTCTAGGTTTTATTTGGGATATTTGGTCATTTGTTTTCATATTTCTATATGCCACTATAATTTCAACATGATATGCTATTGGATATCTGGCTTTCCTTCCTCTCCTTTATTGTGAGACCATACAAAGTAGTGGTTAAGACTGTAGACTATTGTAATAGTCTGAATTCAAACCTGGACTTGACCCATTATCAAAGTAACCCTTACCTAAATGAACCTATTTCTCACATTATGTTAGTGTAAATTTGGTTGAGTGGTGTATTTGGCTATGGGTCGTATTGAATGAACCAATGCAAGTAAAGCATAGGGAATGCATGTAAAGAATGTGTGATGCCTAGTAACAGGAAAAACTGAATAGATATTGTTTATCATTAGCTCTGTTGTTCCTCTTCTTTGACATAATTGCTATTAATAAGAGTGTAAACAGACAGGTGGCTAGTATTTTGGGGATTACTGGTACCTGTAACCCACTCCCAAAGTAAACATGAACTATTGATGGAGGAAAGGTTCAGTGTACATAGCACAAAGGAGGGGCCTCCTCAGATAGTCATTTGGGTTCAATGGCCACCTCATGGTAGTCCTGCTCTCTTGAGGATATTCTGCATTCCTCAGAGGTCTGAGGTATCAGGGCAGTGAGAATGTAGCAGAGAGAAAGAGAGATCATTAAGCCCTCTAGAAAGTATATGTTGTTATGGTAATTTCTATTGTTTTACTCTTCAATTTCATCTCAAAAGGACAGTCATCTTACCTGTCTTTTCCTCATTTATTTCCCAAGATATATATATAATCCAAGCATTTCCAGTGATAGGTCCAGGTAGAAGTCTTTTGGAAATGTGAGCACAAAGATAAACTCTATCCATAGGTTATTTTGTTTAGAAGATTGAGAGACCAAGTGGATGTCCCTTAATGTGGTAAGAAATGCCCATTGTTTTTCTTAGCCTAAATTTAAACTTGTTAGGTGAAGTTAAACTTGAAAACATAGTTAAAAAAAAAAATTGTTTCTAACAGTATCTTTCTCCTAACAGCCACTTCTTTTGATTCTCCAGGAGCTACTTGGCTTGTCACTACTCATTTCCTCTGGTGTTTAAAACAGGTCCTCACTAAAGCAAAAAGGATTTTGCAGCCTCCATTGCTTGCTGCATTCAGCTCAAGTGGTAATTTTCTTGGGGATTATCATATACTATCATTGTTAAAATATTCCTGAACACATTGAACCAGACCTCTCAGTATAAGATGATTTGAATCCGCTAATTGGCCAAGGTGAGATATTTAGCACATTAAATTACTTTCACTTAGTTTTATTACTATTGATGGCTCAACTTATTGTACCTGAACAATTTTTAAATCCTTTTTAAAAATATCTCTGCAGTGCTTTACTAATCTACTTACATTTTATAACTTTGTACTTCATTTGTTCTTCTTCTAGTTCCTTGAGGGGTAAAGGTAGGTCATTTATTTGAGATTTTTCTTGCTTCTTGAGGAGTAAATATCCCATGTTTAAACTTACTGTTCTGGTACTTATGCGTGTTATATATATTGTAAAGAGAATTGGAAAATAAAATTTTCTAATGATGTTTTATTTGTGAAAACAGCACTAGAGAAGACTAATTTTGGAGTAATGAATTGCCCAAATAGTGTGTGCCAGGATCAGCTCCTCACTTCCCTCTTCCACTACTGGTGCTGGTTGGATTGTGCTAATATATTTCTATCCTCTAATTAAAGGGAAAGCTCTTTTTAGTTCAATCAAGAAAACAACTTTGAGATTTATGCCTGAATCTGGTTTTTTATTTCAAGGGATCTGGAATGTAGTAGTGAAGAGATGACATCCTGGAATTCACTTTTATTTATTTGTTTGTTTGTTTGTTTGTTTGTTTATTTATTATTTTCCAGAGAAAGGGGAAGGGAGAGAAAAAGAGGGGGAGAAACATCAGTGTAGGTTGCCTTTCACCTGCCTTCAGCTGCAGACCTGGCTGGAGACCTGGTTTGCAACCTGGTTATGTGCCCTGACTGGGAATCCAACCAGTAATCTTTGGGTTCACAGGTCAATGCCTTATCCACTGTGCCACCAGCCAGGGCTCAATTCTCTTTTAAAAGCTATTCTTAGATTTGAAAGAAGACAGAAATGATTTGTAAATGCACACTTTTTAAAAAAATGATTCTTAAAACTACATTGTTTAATAATCAGAGGAGAACTTACCAATCCTTTAAATATTTTTTATTAAATGATGACTAAATGTGTTGTTCTTTATTAAGATGAATATTTGCATTATGGGTTAATCTTGAGATAGAAAAAAAGAGTTCCTGAGAAAACAGACTGGCAATAGGAAACACTATAGGAAGGGTGATTTTATGATGTGTATCTATCACAGACTATGTCAGTGGCCTTTGTGTGGTAGTGTTGACTGTTTTCACTTCATTGACTGTTTTCAATTCATGAAGGAATTTTCTGACACTGTTGATCCAGCATCAGTTCATGACCCTCACTTACCTCAGCTACAGCCTACCTTGAGTCTTACCTACACACACAGGATGCTGTTATCACTACTTTCCCCAGATGCCCCAAAGAGGAAAAGTAGTATAGTGGAATGAAGGCTGTAATCTGCAGCTAAGAATTATTTCACATTAGTATGCACACATTTAGGTACACTTAGCTAATGAAACTAAAACACAATGTCAAGAAGTAATGTACACTTTTACTATTTAAAACTTTCTAACTATTTCTATTTGTTTTATTGAAAAATGCCAGGTGGGACACACAAGATTAATGATCTACAGTTTAAAAGATGCTCTTTTTTTATTTAAAGATATTTTTATTTATTATTTTTAGAGAGAGAGCAAGGGAGAGAGGCAGAAAGAGAGAGAGACATCCATGTATGGTTGCCTTTCACCTGCCTCCAGCTACTGACCTGGTTGGAAACCTGGCTTGCAACCTGGTTATGTGCCCTGGCTGGGAATCGAACCAGTGAACTTTGGGTTTACAGGCCAGCACCTTATCCACTGTGCCACCAGCTAGGGCTAGAAGATGCTATTCTAAAAACAAAAAACAAAAAAAAAAAACAAAAACAAGATGCCTACCTAGAAGGAAAATATACATTTAAGTTCTAATTTTTAAAAATAATTTTTATTATGCACTTATAGTCGACAAACAGTATTGCTTTAATTTCAAATATACAAAATAGTAATTAGATGTTTATATAACCTATGAAGTGATCACCTTGATAATTCTAGTACCCACCTGATACCATTTGAGGAGGGTTCCCCCCAAAATGGAACTATCTTCTGGAGGGCGGGCTACTTACAATACAGGCTTCCCCACTAGGTGAGTGTGCTAGGAACCCAGCTGGCATTGAGAGGCTGTGTTCAGCTTCAGTGAATTTTTTTGAAGACTCAACAAGTATGCCATTTCATGATGGGTGATTTATGAGAATACCTGCCTACACCATGCTGAGTGGTCAGTGGTTTTTTACTAAAAATGCCATGACCCCAGTGCCCCACCCTCCGTAGTCACCTGATCTCACCCCAAGTGGCTTTTTTCTGTTTACCCTGATGAAAAAACTCCTCAAAGAGAAATGTTTTTCCATTGTGGAGGAAGTGAAACAAAAAATAGCAGAAGCATTAAAAGGCATCAAAATCTATGAGTTCAAAAACTCAATAGGTGTATTGCATCAAATAGAGAGTACTTTGAAGGTGACTGAAGATTAAACATGTAAAAATTAATGGATAAATATTTATAAATTAAGTCCAGTATTTTGAGTCCCTCTCACATATAGTTATTATAATTTTATAGATTATATTCCCTATACTATACATCCTCATGACTATTGTAAGTTCCAATTTATTTGAAGTACTAATTGTTTTCCCTCCTTTTTTATTTAGGACTTTATTTATAAATTTTTAGGGAGAGGGGAAGAAAGGAAAAAAGAGAGGGAGAGAAACATCAATGTGCTACACTTTTTTCACACAATACTAATCAGTTCCAAGCAGACTGTAATTCTGAAGGTTAGAGTCAAATCCAATAATGTTTCTATAAATAATTTGTATCTTTATAACATTGTAGTAACGAATTATTTTTAAAAGGATACAAAATTCCTAGTTACAATGGAAAAAGATTTTAGTATATTAGTAAAGATTTATTTCTACTCACTAAAAGATTCTACTTAAGGAATAACAAAATAAGTAACAAAGTGGAAAGAAATACCATATATATACTCAATAAAAATATTTCTCATAATAAGTAAAATACAGACAACCCATTATAAAAAAAAAAAAGTTCTAAAACAGACCCTCCATAAAGAAGACAATGAATATATTAAAATGTGTTCAATGTCATTAATAATTAAATCATAAGGAGAAACTTAAAACCTACCAAAACAGCAAATATAATAATAATACTATATGTTGGTAAAAATGTAGAACAATGAGAACTCTAGTATATTGCTAATCAGGGTAAAAACTTTTATAGCCATTTTAAATAACTGTTTGCTATTATTCAATAATGTTATGGCACAGAAGTTTACTCCTACATAAATATCCAGCAGAAATATATGCAAATATATACCAAAAGTTATATTAAAAATGTCCACATCAGCATTATTTGTATAACAGTTGAAATTTGAGAAACCCAATTTTCAATAATGAATAAAATAAATTGCATATTTTCATATAATGGAATACTAAATGTCAATAAAAGTAAAGTAATTATAATTACAGGAATTAACACATGCATATCACAATATGTTGTTTTGTGAAAGAAGACATACAAAAGAATACATACTGTATGAATCCTTTTGTTACCCAACTCAAGGGGTTTGCCACCTGGGGTGTTTTACTGAAGAATGAGACATAGTTGTTGTTAGGTAGTTTCGTTTACATGGAGCAAGAAATGGAGACACAGGAGATTCATATCCAAACTTCTGTCTCCCAGAAGGGAGGCTTAGTCTTTGCTTATGTACATACAGCATGCGGTTAATTGCACAATTTCTTCTTGTCAATTAGTACACTTTTCAGGTTGAGTTCCTGTCAAGTTCATCCTGTTTACAGCTGTGGCTGCTGAATACTGTGCTGTATTTTAGCTTTTAACATTTAGTAAGAACTCTACAGACCTTGAGACCCTCATCCTATCTTAACACTTTCATAGAAATTGCAAAAGCAGGTGGAGGTCATTGATAATGTTTGAAATGTAGGAGAAGTAGGGATTGGGAGGGGGTACAAGAGAGTCTTAGATGAGGGGCTGATAATATACAATATTTTTTCAACGTGTTAACACTATTACAAATGGCAAAGAAGGCAAAGCATCTCTAATGCTATTTTCTTTAATCTGGTGATGTTTACATTATTTGCATTGCATGAATTCATCAAACTGTTTCCATACCATTTATGCAGTTCTCTGGAGCTATTTCATTCTTCAGAAAAGGATTGAAACGACTGGTTGTGTCATGCTCTTATTTCTCCTCTCTACCTTCCTTCATCATCAAGACTTCTTATAATGTGGCCCTTGCTTTCCAACGCTCCTCTCTTTGTCCTTCATGCTGCAGCTACACAAGACAATCTCTCTTCCTTAAATCCACACAGAACTCAGTTCTTGGCCTTTGCTTATTTTCCCTTTTTTTCTTCCATGTCCTTCCAAACTGCTTCTAATCATTTTTCATGTTCACCCCAGATGCCACTTCTCATTCATAATTTTCCTTGTCCTTCCACTTTAACATGATCTCTTCTTTCTCTGGCAGTCCATGCTGTTCTATTTCTCTTTTAACTGTATTTTCTGTTTTTAATTATAGTATTTTTAGTGTTTGTCCTATCCTATCTCCTATCCAAAACAAAATTAAGAGAGAAATGGGAGGAACTAATGCATGGAATAAAAATGTATAGAGTTCAGATTTAGACAAATTTTCAACGGAAATTCATTATGGAAATTTTCAAACATTATAACAATATAGAGAACAGTGTAGTAGATTTCCATGTACCCATCACCCAATTTCCACAATGATCATAATTCTGGCTCACTTCTGTTTTAAATCCATTGTTAACTGAGTGGCCATGACAATTGAAATGAAAAAGTAAGCTGTGGTCTGTAGGATGGATATAAAATACATAGAAACAAGTATAAATTTGGACCCAAGCATGCTTATATGTTTAATAATTTCTTCTTAGTTGAATATATGAATTCTATTTGACATGTTTTAGCTTTAATAATATTGTGTTAATTCAGCTTTAAAGTTTCCTACCTTCCTTATATGTGGAAGTTCAAATGGCTTGACCAAGTTTCCTAATGGGATGAAAAATGACTTTGATTTCTATTTAAGAATAGTGTTACTTTCACCCTCCTCTTCCTTACCTCTTCCACTCTTTACACCTTCACTCATTCTTTCCTTCTAACATGTTTTCTAAGTGTACATTTTCAGAGCACTAAACTCTGAAGAAGAGAATACTCAAAGATTTCTAAAATGTTAAAGGTGATGGTACTTCAGAACGACGGAGTGATTTTCCCACTGCTGTCCTTTCAAATTGTTTGCATCTTTATGTAGTGAATAGCAAATGTAAAATATGTCATTAAGTGAAGGAGAGCCAAGGGTTATTATGTGCTAAGAAACTAATTTTTAAATGTCTACAAAATGTTAATTTTCCTTGTTACCATGTTTTTATTTCCAGTGAAGAAAGGCAAAATAAAATCTATGCAAAATAAAATCTATTAGGATTTTGGAACCTAATAGAATGGACAGAGAATACTGTATGTTTGTGGGCTCTTTAAATGAGCTTTTCATGTTTTTAAACATATATACTTAGGAAGTAATGATACCCTATGGGAAATACAAATAAAATTTTGATGATGTAGGATATTAGTGTCTTTTTAAATAGTGGAAAGCTTAGGTATTTTTAAAAAGATTTTATTCATTATTTTTAGAGAGAAGGGCAGGGAGGGAGGAAGAAAGGAAGAGCAACATCAATGTATGGTTGCCTTTCACCTGCCTCCAGCTGGGGACCTGGCTTGAGACCTGGCTTGCAACCTGGTTATGTGCCCTGACTGGGAATCGAACCAGTGACCTTTAGGTTTGCAGGCTGACATCTTATCCATTGAGCCACCAGCCAGGGCTTGGATCTTAATTTTCTTATCTAGGAAATAAAAAGAATATTTTTCTCCCCTAAATGGAAAAATACAAATCTAATAGACATCAGTAATCCTTTTTTATATCTATTACTGAATAAGTGCACAAAAGAATGTTGTTCTCAGTTTTCTTTTTTTTTTTTTTTAATATTTTATTACATGATTTTTAGAAAGAGGGGAAGGGAGAGAGGCAGAGAGGGAAAGAGACATCAGTGTATGGTTGCATTTCACCTGCCTCCAGCCACAGACTTGACTGGAAACCTGGTTTGCAACCTGGTTATGTGCCCTGGCTGGGGAATCGAACCTGCGACCTTTGGGTTCGCAGGCCGG
>PVIW01007829.1:0-67903 GCA_004026585.1 Noctilio leporinus | reverse complement strand
TAAAAAACTGAAAATGGAACTGCCTTTTGATCCAGCAATTCCACTACTTGGACTATACCCAAAGAATCCTGAAACACCAATTCATAAGAACCTATGCACACCTATGTTCATAGCGGCACTATTTACAATAGCCAAGTGCTGGAAACAGCCTAAGTGCCCATCAGTGGATGATTGGATCCAAAAACTTTGGTACATTTACGCAATGGAATTCTATATAGCAGAAAGAAAGAAGGAACTTGTACCCTTTGCAACAACATGGATGGAACTGGAGAGTATTATGCTTAGTGAAATAAGCCAGTCAGTGAAGGACAAATATCATATGATCTCACCCATTACGGGACAATAATGAGCAAAACTAACAACAAGCAAAACAGAACCAAATATTTGAATACAAGGAATAGGCCTTCAGTGGTCAGGGGAATGTGGTTGGGGGGAGGGGGAGGCAGAGGCAAGGAATGGGAGCAGTTTAGATAAGAACCTAGTATAAAGGAACCATGGACATGGACTACAGGTGGGATTGACTTTGGGGGGAATGGGTGGGTGGGGAGGGGGACAGAGAGGAGCAAAAAGGGGATAGATGTAATAATACAACTATAAAATTAAAAAAAAAGAAAAATGGAATTTCTACTATACAAGGAAGCATTACTACAGTTATTGCTCAAGTTAGAACTGTGTTGGTTCTGTTATAGTTCTAACATGCGTTTTAAAGTGCTATAAGAAACACTGTAGTTTCTAATGAAAAATGTGTGTGTTTCTTTGAATTGTATAAAGATTCTCAATGCAAACAATGAAATCTGGTGTAGAATGAAAGAATTAGCTGGAATTTCTCATTGGAATCAAAGTAAAGTTCAGATTCTCATATTTATAACATTTGAAACTGGGAAACCCTGTATTTCCTATATAGTCCTATGCCATAACACAGAGATTCCTGAAGAAACAGCAAAGATCTATTGAAACTTACCATTTTTATTAGTCCAGTGATTCTTCTACTTAGAACTGTGCTAATTCTGCTGTAGTTCTAACATGCGGACGAAAGTGCTTTAGGGAACACTGGAGTTTCTACTGCACAAAGAAGCAGAAACAGAGCTAATAAACAAAGTAAGTGTTTCTTTGAATTGTATGAAGTTTTTCAATGGAAATAATGAAATCTGGTGTAGAATGAATGAGTTAGCTTGAATTTGTCTTTGAAATCAATGTAAGGTTCAGTTTCTCATATTTGTACCCCTTGAAACAGGAAAAACCTGTATTTCCTATATAAGCAAATGCCATAACATAGATATTCCTGAAGAAACATCAAAGTTTGATGAAAATTTACCATTTCCATTACTACAGTGATTCCTCTAGTTAGAACAGTGCTAGTTCTGCTGTAGTTCTAACAGGCGCAAGAAAGTGCTTTAGGGAACCCAGGAGTTTCTACTCTAGAAGGAAGAAGAAACAGAACTAATAAACAAAGTAAGTGTTTCTTTGAATTGTATGAAGATTCTCAATGCAAATAATGAAATCTGGTGTAGAATAAAAGAATTAGCTGGCATTTGTCATTGGAATAAAGTTAAGGTTCAGTTTCTCACATTTGTACCCCTTGAAACTGGAAAACCCTGCATTTCCTATGTAGGCCTATGCCATAACACAGAGATTCCTGAAGAAACAGCAGAGATGTATTGAAACTTACCATTTACAATACTCCAGTGAATCTTCAAGTTAGAACTGTGCTAGTTCTACTGTAGTTCTAACATGCATAAGAAAGTTCTTTAGGGAACACTGGAGTTTTTACTGTACAAAGATGCAGAAACAGAGCTAATAAACAAAGTAAGTGTTTCTTTGAATTGTATGGAGATTCTCAATGCAAATTATGAAATCTGGTGTAGAATGAAAGAATTAGCTGGAATTTGTCATTGAAATCAATGTAAGGTTCAGTTTGTCATATTTGTACCCCTTGAAACTGGAAAAAACCTGCATTTCCTATGTAGGCCTATGCCATAACACAGAGATTCCTGAAGAAACAGCAAAGTTGGATGAAAATTTTCCATTTCCATTACTACAGTGATTCCTCAAGTTAGAACTGTGCTGGTTCTGTTATAGTTCTAACATGCGTCTTAAAGTGCTATAAGAAACACTCTAATTTCTACTGTAAAAGGAACGAGAAACAGAGCTAATAAACAAAGTAAGTGTTTTTTTGAATTGTATGAAGATTCTCAATTCAAATAATGAAATCCGGTGTAGAATGAAAGAATTAGCTAGAATTTGTCATTGGAATCAATGTAAGGTTCTCTTTCTCATATTTGTACCCCTTGAAACTGGAAAACCGTGTATTTCTAAGTAGTCCTATGCCATAAAACAAATATTCCTGAAGAAACAGCAAAGGTCTATTGAAACTTAGCATTTCCATTACTCCAGTGATTCTTCAAGTAAGAACTGTGGTAGTTCTGCTGTCGTTCTAAGATAAGCAAGAAAGTGCTTTAGGGAACAATGGAGTTTCTACTGTACAAGGAAGCAGAAACAGAGCTTATAAACAAAGTAAGTGTTTCTTTGAATTGTATGAAGGTTCTCTATGCAAATAATGAAATCAGGTGTAGAATGAAAGAATTAGCTTGAATTTGTCATTGGAATCAATGTAAGGTTCAGTTCCTCATATTTCTAACATTGAAACTGGGAAACCCTCTATTTCCTATATAGGCATATGCCATAACACAGAGATTCCTGAAAAAACAGCAAAGTTCAATGAAAACTCACCATTTCCATTACTACAATGATTCTTCAAATTAGAACTGTGCTAGTTCTGCTATAGTTCTAAAATGTGTCAGAAAGTGCTATAAGAAACACTGGAGTTCCTACTATGCAAGGAAGCAGAAACAGAGCTTATAATCAAAGTAAGTGTTTCTTTGAATTATATTAATATTCTCAATGCAAATAATGAAATCTGGTGTAGAATGAAAGAATTAGCTGGATTTGTCATTGGAATCAATGTAAGGTTCAGTTTGTCTTATTTGTACCACTTGAAACTGGAAAACCCTGTATTTCCTAAGTAGGCCTATGCCATAAAACAGAGATTTCTGAAGAAACAGCAAAGATCTATTGAAACTTATCATTTCCATTACTCCACTGATTCTTCAAGTTAGCACTGTGATAGTTCTGCTGTATTTCTAACATGTGAAAGAAAGTGCTTTAAGGAACACTGGTATTTCCACTCTACAAGGAAGCAGAAACAGAGCTAATAAACAAAGTAAATGTTTCTTTGAATTGTATGGAGATTCTCAATGCAAATAATGAAATCTGGTGTAGAATGAAAGAATTACCTGGAATTTGTCATTGGAATCAATGTAAGTTTCAGTTTCTCATATTTTTACCCTTGAAACACTAAAAAAAATCCTCCATACTGCTTTCCGTAGTGGCTGCACCAGCCTATGTTCCTGCCAGCAGTGCACCAGAGTTCCCTTTACCCTACATCCTCACCAGCATTTGTTGTTTGTTGATTTGTTGATGATTGCCGTTCTTACAAGTGTGAGTTTGTATCATATTGTGGTTTAAATTTCCATCTGTCTGATAGCTAGTGATGTTGAGCATTCTTTCATATGCCTTTGGGCCCTTTGTATGTCATCCTCAGTGAGTAGTCTGTATAACTCCTTTGCCCATTTTTTTTTTAATTGGGCTGTCTGTCTCTTTTTTTGCATGTTCCTGTCCAGTACTCCCAACACCACTTATTGAAGAGGCTGTTTTTAGTCCATTTTATGTTCCTTCCCCCTTTGTCAAATATTAATTAACCATGGAGTCTTGAGTTTATTTCTGGGTTCTCCATTCTGTTCCAATGATCTATATGTCTATTCTTATGTCAGTACCAGACTGTTTTGATGACAGTAGCCTTGTAGTGTAGCTTGATGTTCAGTATCGTGATTCCTCCTACCTTGTTCTTCTTTCTCAAGAATGCTGAGGCTATTTGTGGGTGTTTTTGGCTCCATATAACTTTCTGAAGTATTTTTTCTGTCTCTGTGAGGTGTGTCATTGGTATTTTAATTGGGATTGCATTGAATCTATAGATCACTTTGAATAGTATAGACACTTTCATGATGTTAATTCTTCCCATTCATGAACATGGTATATGCTTCCATTTATTTTTATCTTCCTTAATTTCTTTCTTCAGTGTTCCGTAGTTTTCTGAGTATAAGTCTCTTACCTCCTTGGTTCAGTTGATTCCTGAGTACTTTATTTTTCTTGTTGCTATGGTAAATGGGATTTGTTTTCTAGCTTCTATCTCTGATGTTTCATTATTGGTATACAAAAATGCTTTTGATTTCTTGATATTGACTTTATATCTAGCTATTTTGCTAAATTTGCTTATTAGGTTCAAGTAAGTTTTTGGTGAAGCCTATTGGGTTTTGTATGTAAACTATCATATCATCTGCAAATAATGACAGTTTGACTTCCTCCTTTCCAATTTGGATACCTTTGATTCCTTTTTTTCTCTGATGGTTATGGTTAGAACTTCAAAGATGATGTTGAATAGAAATGAATAAAGTGGACAGCCTTGTCTTGATTATCTCAGAGAGAAAGCTTTTAAATTTTGCCCATTGAGTATGATGTTGGCTTCGGGTTTTTCATATAGGGCCTTTATTATGTTGAGATATATACCCTGTATTCCCATTTTGCTGAGTGTTTTTATCATAAATGGTTGTTGTACTTTATCGAATGATTTTTCAGCATCTATTGATATGATCATATGGTTTTTGTCTTTCATTTTGTTCATATGGTGTATTACATTTATTGATTTACAAATGTTGTACCATCCTTACATCCCTGGGATAAAACCTACTTGATCATGGTGTATAATCTTTTGAATGTACTGATGGATCCAGTTGGCTAATATTTTGTTGAGAATCTTAGCATCTATATTCATCAGAGATATTGTCCTATAGTTTTCTTTTCTAGTCATGTCTTGACCTGGTTTTGGGATTAGAATAATATAGGTCTCATAGAAAGAGTTTGGGAGTCTTCCCTTTTGTTGGACTTTCTGGAGTAGTTTGAAAAGAATAGGAGTTAGTTCTTCTTTAAATGTTTTGTAGAGTTCGCCTGTGTAGCCATCTGGCCCAGTGCTCTTGTGCTTTGGGAGATTTTTGATTACTTCTTCAATTTCACTAGTTGTTATTCATCTATTCAGGCTTTTTGCATCTTCTGGATTCAGTTTTGGTAGATTATACATTTCCAGAAATGTGTCCATTTCATCCACGTTATCATATTCCTTGTCCTATAGTCATTTGTAACAATTTTTTACCACACTTTGTGTTTCTGAAGTATCACTTGTGATTTCTCCTCTGTCATTTCTGATTCTGTTTATTTGAGTCCCTTTTCTCTTTTTCTTGATGAATCAGGATAAAGGCTTGTCAATTTTCTTTATTTTTGCAAAGAACCAGCTCTTGGACTTGTTGATTCTTCAAATTGTACTTTGAGTCTCTAAGTTATTCAATTCTGCTCTGTTCTTGATGATTTCCTTCCTTCTACTTGCTCTGGGCTTTGCTTGTTATTGTTCCTCTAGTTCTTGCAGCTTTATGGTTAGGTTCTTTGTATGAGTTTCTTCTATCCTTTTTAGGTAAGCCTGTATTGCTATGAATTTGCCTCTGAGGACAGCCTTTGCTGTGTCCCATAGGTTTTGAACTGTTGTGTATTCATTGTTGTTTGTTTCCAGAAACTTTTTTATTTCATCTTTGATCTCATTACTTAAAAACATGTTATTCAGTCTCCATCAGTTAGGGTGTTTTTGTTTTCTTCCCTTGAGATTGATTTCTAGTTTCAAGCCATTGTGATCTGATAAGATGCTTAGTATGATTTCAATTTTCTTGTATTTGTGGAGGCTTGTCTTATGATCTACCATGTGGTCTATCTTAGAGAATGTCCCTTGTGCATTTGAAAAGAATGTGTATTTTGCTTCTTTGGGGTGAAAGGTTTTCTATATATCAGTTACGTCCATTTCCTCTAGAGTGTTGTTCAATGACACGGTATCCTTGGTAATGTTTTTGTGTAAAATTCTATCCATAGTTGATAGTGGGGTATTAAAATCCCCTATTATTAGTATGTTGCTGTCTAGGTCCTTCTAGAAGTCCTCCAAGATTGTCCTCATATATTTTGGGGCTCCTATGTTGGGTGCATATATGTTTACCAGAGTTATATCTTCTTGATGCATTGTTCCCTTAAGTATTATGAAATGTCCTCCTTTGTCTCTTTGTATGGCCTTCATCATAAAATCTATTTTGTGTGAAATAAGTATTGCTATTCCAGCCTTTTTTTTTTTTTTTTTGTCCATTTGCTTGATATATATATTTCCATCTCTTCGCTTTCAAACTTTGTCAGTCTTTTGTTCTGAGGTGGGTCCCCTGAAGACAGCATATATGTGTGTCATGTTTTCTTATCTTTTCAGCTACCCTTTGTTTTTTGATTGGTGTATTTAATCCATTTATATTTAAGCTTATTATTGACTGATACTTTTCTATTGCCATTTTCTTCTTTATACCTGTGTTCCTCTCTGTCTCTCTCTGTTTATCTTTTCTTTTCTTTTCTTTTTTTTTAGCAGACCCTTTAGCATTTCTTGCAAAGCTGTTTGGGTAGAGATGTGTTCTTTTAGTCTTCTTTTGTCTGGGAAACTCCTTATTTCTCCTTCCATTTTGAATGAGATCCTTGCTGGGTAGAGTATTCTTGGTTGCAGGCCTTTGTTTCCTATTGGAATATTTTTTGCTGTTCCCTTCTGGCTTGTATTGTTTCTGTTGAATAGTCATTTAATAACCTTATTGGAGCCCCATTGTATGTTATTTGCTGCTTCTCTCTTGATGCTTCTAGGATTCTATCTCTGTCTTTGAAATTTGTCATTTTAATTATAATGTGTCTTGGAGTGGGCCTGTTAAGATTCATCCTCATTGGGACCCTCTGTGCTTCCTGAATTTGAGTAACATTTTCACACATCATGTTAGGGAACTTTACTATCATTACTTTTTTAAACAGGTTTTCCATTCCTTGTCTCTCTTCTTCTGATAACCCTATGATACAGATATTATTGTGTTCCATGTTTTCCTGTAGCTCTCTTAAAGCATCTTCATTATGGTTCAGCCTTTTTTCATTTTGTTGCACTGTCTTGGAATATTTGCTTACTGTGTTCTCTAGCTCGCTGATCTGATTCTCTGCTTCCTCTAGCCTGCTGTTGATTCCTTCTACTGTATTCTTCAATTCATAAACTGTATTCTTTATTTCCTCCTGGCTCTTACTGATAGTTTCTATGTCCTTTTTAATGCTTGTATAGTTCTCAGTAAGTTCCTTGTAGCTTCCCTGGAGTTATTTGTAGTTCCCCTGGCAGTGTGTCTAGTTTTCTTTGGCTGGCTAAGCTCATTGAACTTCTCTATAATCATTATTTTAAATTCCATATCTGATAGTTTGCTTGCCCAACTTTCATTTAGTGATCTTTCTGGGGATTCCTCCTTTTCTTTTGGTGAAGGACTGTTTTATTTTTTTATTATTATTACCCAATTTTAGGGTTCATTGTAATCCAATCAGACTGTGATCAGCTTCCAGGCTAAGGAACTGCTAGGCTGGAAGAATTGATTTACTTATAATCCTATTGGTCTTTCATCCACCACGAGGCTAAGATGCAGCTTGGGGTTACTGACTGATTCAGTTGTAAATCAATGAATCAACTACCAAAATCAGGCCCTACTGAGCTAGTCAGAGGTTCAATTGTAATCCAGTGGATCAGCCACCAGCCCAGTTGCAGCCTGGTGGGACAGATTCAGATGTAAATAAATGAATCTGTGCCACTGGGCTAGGCAGCAAGATCCAACTGTAATCTAATGAATCTGTTCAGCCACCAGGCTCAGAAACTGCTAGGCTAGACAGCAAGGTACAATTGTAATCCAATAAATCTGTGATCAGCCGTCAGGCCCAGAGGCCAGTGGGTGGTACAAACCAACTCAGTTGTGAACCAAAGAATCCATGATCAGCCACCAGGCTCAGTTGCCACTATGCGGGGCTGACTGACGGACCCAGCTGTAACTCAGAGAGTTTGTAATCAGCCACCAGGCTCAGGCTCAGCTGAGTGAGAACGACTGACCGAATTGCAAAGCAATGAATCCATGATCAGCCACCAAGCCCAGGGACTGCTGGGTGAGAAATACCTCTTCAGGTGCCAACTATTGTGTCTAGGCTCAGACAGGGCAGGGCTGAAGAGGTTTATTTAGATGTAAATCAGAGAATCGTGATCAGGTTCCAGGTTCAGGCACAGTTGTGTGGGGCAGATTGCTTTCAGTTGGGTGGGGCTATAAGGACCCTCATATGGAAGCAGTGTGGCACAGCACAATCTACCTACAGTGTGGGCAGTGTGTCAGAACCAGGATCCCCACAGCTGCTTCCCCACTTCTCTCCTTCAAGCCACTGCCACAAACTCTCCCCATGTGTCTCCAGTCCTCCCTACCCTCCCTCTGCTTGAGCCCAGGGTAGGTGGGTGCCAATGTATTGTCACTGTGGTCACCCTAGTAGTTCTCTGTCTCTAGCACTCTCTCAAGCCAGCAAACTCCATGGCTGTCAGCCCTTCTCAGCTGGATGCTGCTCTGCCCTCCCCCATGTTGTTGTAGTTGGGACCCCAGCTTGGGGACCAGATCCCAACCTTCTCAGGTGGAGCCCCTAGTCCCTAACTTTGGCTGTTCCCTCCAGTGGGGGCCCAGACAGCCCTCTCGCATTTCTGCCATTCCCACCAGTCATGTTGTGATGCAGCATCCTTTTCTGTTTTATCTGTGGTTAAAGGACTTCTTTCCAGGTGGTATTCTGTTGGTAATTCCAGCTGAATTTTCTCCAAAAAAAGTAATTCCAACTACAACCTGGGAGGAGATTGGTGTAGCTCCACTTACTCCTCCGCCATCTTGCCAGGACCCCTCAGTCAAGATTTTTGAGTGAATATGTTGAAAACTGTTATAAAAGGGAAGAGTTTGTGTGTTTTTCTCATTAAAATATTTCTAGCATAGTTTCATATGAATGAACTTGAAAAACAGAACCATGAGTGTTCATTCAAAGCTCATAAAATACTTGCAAGTTTACTAATGAAACAGTGCTGTAAGTATGTATTAAGGACTTACACTGTGCCTGCTGATTCCTCTGGTCAGAGCCTTGAAATTGATGTCATAAGATTCTCATACTTTAGTGTGTGCAAAGGTAAGTTACAACTAAAAGAGGCCCAAGAGACAGAGATAGTGCTTTTTAAAAATACTAGGTGTTTCTGTGGTGTTCTGTCCAAAATTTTTAGCAAACTTGTTGAAAATAGCCTTGTGAGAGAATGTATGTGTTTTTCTCACTGATATCTTTCTAGTGTGAAGTTTCATATGAATGACCTTGAGAAACACTCAGAACCCTGAGTTTTCATACAAGGCTAATCAAAGGTTTGCAAATTTATTAAAGAAACAGTGCAAAAATTATATAATAAGTGCATACACCATGTAGATTGATTCCTCTGGGAAGAACCTTGAAATTAATGTCACAATATTCTTATGTTTCAGTGTCTCTAAAAGGTAAATTTCTGCTTACTTGAGGGCTAAGAAACAGAGATGGCACTTTAATGGAAACTAGGTGTTTCTGTGATGTTCAGTTAATATTTTTGAATGACTATGTTGAAAACTACCAAGGAAGCTCAGAATTACTGCGAATTCTCATTGAAATTTTTGAAGCATGAAGTTTCACATGAATGGCTTGAAATACAGTGAAAACCCAGAGTTTTCATGCAAAGCTAATGTATACTTGAAAGTTTAATAAGGAAATAGTGCTATTAGTATGTACTGAAAACTGACACTGTGTCCACTGATTCCCCTGGTTAGAGCCTTGAAATGGATGTCATAATATTCTTATGTTTTCATGTGTGTAAAAGCTACCTTTCTAATAACTTGAGGCCTCAGAAACAGAGATAGACCTGTAAAGGAAACTAGGTGTTCTGTGATAGTCAGGCTATGCTTTTAATTGAATATGACTAAAAGTGCCTTGGAAAAAAAGAGTTAGTATGGTTTTCTCATTGAACTCTTTCTAGCATGACATTTCATGTGAATGACCTTGAGAAACTGTGAAAATGATGAGTTGCCATAAAGAACTAACCAAATACTTGCAGATTTACTAAAGAAACAGTGCTGTTAGAATGTACTTAAGACTTACACTGTGTCTACTAATTCCTCTGGTTAGAGCCTTGAAATTGATGTCATAGTATTATTATGTTTCAGTGTGAGTAATAGAAAACTTTCTAGAGGCCTAAGAAAGAGATAGTGCTTAAATGAAAACTATGAATTTCTGTGATGTTTGGTCAAGATTTTGAGTGAATATGTTGCAAACTGCCTTGGAAGGGAAGTATTACTGTTATTTTCTCATTGAAATCTTTTTAGCATGAAGTTTCATATGAATGACCTTGAGAAACAGTGAACACCTCAAGTGATTATAGAAGGCTAAAAAAATTCTGTCAAATTTACTAAAGTAACAGTGCTCTAAGTATACTCAAGACTGACACTTTGTACACTAATTACTCTGGTTAGAACCTTGAAATTGATGTCATAATATTCTTATGTTAGTGTGTGTAAAATGTAACATTCTAAACTTTAGGACTAAGAAGCAGAAATAGTATTTTAAAAGAAACTAAGTGTTTCTGTGATGTTGTCTAGGTTTTTGAATGACTATTTTGAAAAGTGCCTTGGAAAGACAGAATTTATTTGATTTCCTTGTTGAAATTTTTCTATAATGAAGTTTTTTTATGAATAACCTTGAAAAGCAGTGAAAACATTGATTTTTCATACACTACTCAAAATTTTCCAATTTTCTAAAGAAACAGTACTATGAGTATATAGTAATAACTTAAATTTTGTCTACTGATTCCTCTGCTTACAGCTTTGAAATTGATGTAATAATAGTCTATATTTCAGTGTGCATCAAAGGTAACATCTTAATAACTCTAGGTCTAAGAAACAGAGATAATGCTTTAAAGGAAATTAGGTTTTTATGTTATGTTACTCAAGATTTTTGAGTAAATATGTTGAAAACTGCCTTAGAATGGCAGAATATTATAATTTTCTCATTGAAATCTTTCTAGCATGATGTTTCATAGGAATGGCCTTCAGTAACATTGAAAATCCTGAGTATTCATACACGGCTAACAATTTTTGATAATTTACTAAAGAAACAGTGCTGTAAGAATGCACTAAACACTTACATTGGGTCTACTGATTTCTATTGTTAGAGACTTTAAATTGACATAATAATATTCTTATGTTTCTATGTATGTAAAAGGTAACTAGAGGCCTAAGAGACAGAAATAGCACTTTAAAGGAAACTTGGTGTTTTCAAGTGAACATGTTGAAAACCACCTTGGAAGACAACAATTACTGTTATTTTCCCATTGGAGTCTCTCTAGCCTGAGATTTCATATCAATGACCTTGAGAAGCAATGAAAACCCCAAGTTTTCATACAAGGTTAATCAAATACTTACAAACTTATTTAAGAAATAGTGCTGTACCTATTATTAATGACTTACACAGCATCTACTGATTCTTCAGTTTAGAGCCTAGAAATTGATGTAGTAATAATCTTACATTTACAGTGAATGTAAAAGATAAATCTCTACAACCAGAATCCTATGAAACAGAGTGCTTTAATGAAAACTAGTTTCTGAGATATGTGATTACAAGATTTGAGTGAATGTGTTGAAAACTGCATGGGAAAGTCAGAATTTCTTGATTTTCTCATTGAAGTCTTTCCAGGATAAAATTTCATATAAATGACCTTAAGGAACAGTGAAAACCCTGAGTTTTCATACAAGGTTTATCAATTTATTCTAAGTTTACAAAGATACAGTACAGTAAGTATACCAAAGCATTATGTTTATTGATTGCCATGGTTGGAGTCTTGAAATTGATGTTCTAATATTCTTATTTACCTGTGTTTATAAAAGGAAACTTTCTTATAACTAGAGGTCTAAGAAATAAACATAGCTGTTGATAGAAACTACATGATTCTGTGATGTTCTATCAGTATTTCTGAGTGCATATGTTTCAGTGTGTCTAAAAGGTGACTTTCTAGTTCCCCTGGAGTTGTTTATAGTTTTCTTTGAGCTGGCCGAGCTTATTGAGCTTCTCTATCATCATTGTTTTGAATTCCATATCTGATAGTTTGTTTGCCTATTTCATTTAGTGATCTTTCTGGTGATCCCTTCTTTCCCTTTGATGATGGACTGATTCTTTTTTTTCCCCATTTTGGGAATCTGTTGTTGCTTGTTTTATCTTGGATTAATCTGCTTTCATTCCCTGCCTTCGTGGAACACCCTTCTGTGTTAGGAAATTTATGGAGTTCAGTGTTGCAGTTTCCTAGATTTCCTCCACTTCTTGCTGTTGGGGTGACCTTTATGGCATTAACTTGGGCTGTATAGTTGTATTTTGGATTGGGTCAGAATGGCTATCATCAACAAATTAACAAACAACAAGTGTTGGTGAGGATGTGGGGCAAAGGGAACCCTGGTGCACTGTTGGTGGGAATATAGGCTGGTGCAGCCACTATGGAAAACAGTATGAAGTTTTCTTAAAAAACTAAAAATGGAACTGCCTTTTGATCCAGCAATTCCACTACTAGGACCTAAAGAACCCTGAAACACCAATTCATAAGAACCCATGTACTCCTATGTTCATGGCAGTGCTATTTACAATAGCCAAGTGCTGGAAACAGCCTAAGTGCCCATCAGTGGATGATTGGATTAAGAAACTGGTACATTTACACAATGGCATACTACACAGCAAAAAGAAAGAAGGAACTCCTACTCTTGCAACAACATGGATGGAACTGGAAAGTATTATGCTTACTGAAATAAGACAGTCAGTGAAAGACAAATGCCATATGTTCTCACCCATTAGAGGACAATAATGAACAAAACAAACAAATAAGCAAAACAGAACCAGATACATGAATACAGTG
Organism: Noctilio leporinus; assembly: GCA_004026585.1. Lineage (NCBI taxonomy): Eukaryota > Metazoa > Chordata > Mammalia > Chiroptera > Noctilionidae > Noctilio > Noctilio leporinus. The sequence goes on along the minus strand of PVIW01007829.1, from coordinate 54,951 downwards.
AATAAACCTTCAGTGGGTGGGTGAAAGGGGGGCAAGGGGATGGGGAGGAAGAGGTACAGAAGGGAACAGTTTAATCAAGAAACTGGTATGGAAGAACCATGAACATGGACAACAAGTGGGATTGACTTAGTTGGGGAATGGGTGGGTGGGGAAGGGAAGTAAAAAGGGGATGGATGTAATATAACAACAATGAAATTAACTTAAAAGAATAAAAATAAATAAATAAAAGGTGACTTTCTACAAACAAGAGGCCTAAGAAATAGAGAAAGCCCTTTAATGGAAACTAGGTGATTCTTTGCTATTCAGTCAAGATTTTACAGTAATTCTGCCTTGGAAGGGCAGAATTACTCTGATTTTCTGATCGAAACCTTCCTAGCATAATGTTTCATATGAATGACCTTAAGAAACATTGAAAACTCTGAGTTTTCATACAAGGCTGGTAAAATACTTGCAAATTTACTAAAGAATCTATGCTGTATGTACTAAAATCTTATACTTTTTCTATTGATTCCTCTGTTTAGAGCCTTGAAATTTATGTCATAATATTCTTATGTGTCAGTGTGTGTAAATGTAACATTCTAATAACTGTAGGCCTAAGAAACAGAGACAGTTCTCCCAACACCATTTGTTGAAGAGACTGTTTTTACTCCATTTGATGTTCCTTCCCCCTTTGTCAAATATTAGTTGACCATAGAGTCCTGGGTTAATTTCTGGGCTCTCTGTTCCATTGATCTATATGTCTATTCTTATGTCAGTACCATAATGGTGTTGGGAGAACTGGACAGCAACATGCAAAAAGATAAAACTAGACCACCAACTTACACCATACACCAAAATAAACTCAAGATGGATAAAGGATTTAAACATAAGCAGTGCCACCATAAAGGTCCTAAAGAAAAATATAGGCAGTAAACTTTCAGATATCCTACACAAAAATATGTTTACTGATACTTCACCAAGGGCAAAGGAAATCAAAGAATGAATCAACAAATGGGACTATATCAAATTGAAAAGTTTCTGTTCAGCTAAAGAAAATATCAGCAAAATTCAAAGGGAACCAACTATATGGGAAAACATAATTGCTAATGATACCTCAGGCAAGGGTTTGATCTCCAACATATATAAAGAACTAATGCGACTCAACACCAGGGAGACAGACAGCCCAATTAAAAAATGGGCAAAGGACCTGAACAGACAACTCACTGAGGAACATATACAAAGGGCCCAGAGGCATATGAAAGAATGCTCAACATCGCTAGTCATCAGAGAGATGCAAATTAAAACCACAATAAGATACCACCTCACCCCTGTCAGAATGGCAATTATCAGCAAGTCAACAAACAACAAGTGTTGGCAAGGATGAGGGGCAAAGGGAACCCTCATATACTGTTGGTGGGAATGTAGGCTTATGCAGCCACTGTGGAAAACAGTATGGGGTTTCCTTACAAAACTAAAAGTGGAACTGCCTTTTGATCCAGCAATTCCACTACTTGGACTATATCCAAAGAATCCTGAAACACCAATTCATAAGAACCTATGCACACCTATGTTCATAGCGGCACTATTTACAATAGCCAAGTGCTGGAAACAGCCTAAGTGCCCATCAGTGGAGGATTGGATCAACAAACTTTGGTACATTTACACAATGGAATTCTATATAGCAGAAAGAAAGAAGGAACTCCTACTCTTTGCAACAACATGGATGGAACTGGAGACTATTATGCTTATTAGTGAAATAAGCCAGTCAGTGAAGGACAAATATCATATGATCTCACCCATTACAGGACAATGATGAACAAAACTACCAACAAGCAAAACAGAACCAAATATTTGAATACAGTGAATAGGCCTTCAGTGGTCAGGGGGAAGGGGGTTGCGGGGAGGAAGGAGGCAGAGGCAAGGAAGGGGAGCAGTTTAGACAAGAACCTAGTATAAAGGAACCATGGACATGGACAACAGGTGGGATTGACTTTGGGGGGAATGGGTGGGAGGGGAGGGGGACAGAGGGGAGCAAAAAGGGGATGGATGTAATACAACAACAATAAAATAAAATAAAATAAAATAATAAGATTAGTTTTTAAACTAGCATTAGGGTTAGGGTAAGGGATAGTGTCGGGTTTTCATTAGGACTAGAGTTAGGATTAGGGTTAGGGTTAGCATTAGGTCTATCCTTATGAATAGGGTTATGTTAATGTTAGGTTTAGGCTTAGCACTAGGGTTTGGTTAGAGGTAAGGTTAGGGTTGGGTTAGGGCTAGCATTAGAAGTAAAGTTAGGGTTACAGTTACAGCTAGTGTTAGGAGTAAGGTTAGGTTTAGGATTAGGGTTAGTGTTAGGATTAGGACTAGCATTAATTTAAAGATTGGTTTAGGGTTAACATTAGTTTAAGTTTAGAGATAGGACTAGTGTTAAAGTAAAGGTTAGGGTTAGAACTAGCATTAGGTTAGTATTAGGGTTAGGGTTAGCATTTGTACTAAGCATATGGTTTGTGTTAGGGCTTGCATTAGGGTTAGGGTTACAACAGGGCAAGAATAAGAATTAGTATTGTATTTGGGAGTAGTGTTATTTGGTTTAGGGTTTGAATTTAGGTTAGGGTTAGGTCTACCATTACTGTTAGGGTTTGGGTTAGGGTTAGGGCTACAGTTAGGGTTAGGTTTAGTATTAAGGTTAGGTTTAGGACTCGGGATAGGTTTAGAACTAGCATTAGGATTATGGTTACTGTTAGGGCTAGCCTTATAATTAAGTTTTGGGTTAGGATTATGGGTAGCATTGTGGTCAGGGTTACTGTTAGGATTAAGTTTAGGGTTAGTATTCGATCTAGCATTAATATTAATGTTAGGATTAGGCTGAGGACAAGTGTTAGGTTTAGAGCTGCCATTAGGATTAATGTTAGAGTTAGGACTAGCATTAGGGCTAAGGTTAGGACTAGTGTTAGGGTTATGGTTAGGATTAAGGTTAAGGTTAAGGTTAAGACTAGGGTTAGGGTTATGGTAAATGTTAGGTTTAGGGTTAAGTTTTCTGTTAACATTTGGTTTAGAGTTAGGACTAATTTTAGGGTTATGTTTAAAATTATGGTTAGGGTTATGACTATTATGAGTGTGAGGCTTATGGTTAGGATTAGTTTTAGGACTAGAAATAGAATAAGAGTTAGGATTAGAGTTATGGCTAGAGCTAGCTTTAAGGTTAGGGTTAGGGTTAGGACTAGCTTTAGGATTAATTTTTTGCTTATGTTTAGGTCTAGTGTTAGTATTAGGTTTAGGGTTAAGATAAGGGCTAGCCTTAAGTTTGGAGTTAGGTTTAGGGGTAGGGGTAGGAGTAGCATTAGGATTAGAGTTAGGGTTAGGGCTAGAATTCAGGTTTCAGTTAGGTTTATGTTTTGGGTTAGCCTTAGTGTTATGGTTATAGTTATGATCATGGTTATGGTTATGGTTACAGTAATGGGATGCATTAGGGTGACTGTTAGGGTTAAGGTTAGGCTTAGGGCTTGTGTTAACATTAGGGTTAGGTTAAGAGGATTAGCATTGCAGTTAGGGTTAGGATTACTGTTAGGATTAGAACAAGTGTTGGAGGTAGGTTTGGCATTAGTGATAGGGTTAAGGTGAGGACTAGCATTAAGGGTAGGTTTAGGGCTAATGTTATTGATACTGTTAGTGTTAGGGTTAGGGATAGCATTAGGACTAGCATTAAGATTAAGGTTAAGGTTATTAGATTTAGGGCTAGGGTTAGGATTTTCTCCTTAACATAGTTTTTTGTGTTAGGATTTGGATTCATGTTAGGGTTAGGGTAAGGTCAAGGTTATGATTAGGTTTTGGTTTAGGTTTAGGGCTAGTGTTAGGGGTAGTGTTAGTGTTAGGTTTAGGGTCAATTTTAAAATTAGAGCTAGGGATAGGGTTACACATAGGGTTAAGGGAATCTTTAGTGTTAGGTTTAGGGTTAGTGTTAAGATTAGGGCTAGCATTCAATTAGAGTTAAGGTTAGGGTTAAATTTAGATATAACTTTAGAGCTGGGTTAGAGTTATGATTAGGGTTAGGTTTGGGATTAGACATAGCATTAGGAGTAGGGTTAGGATTACGATTGAGATTAGTTTTAGGTTTAGGGTTAGTAGTAGTGTTCGCATTAAGGTTAGCATTATGTTTAGGGTTAGGTTTAGCATTAGGCCAGGGTTAGGTTTAGGATTACAATTAGTGCTAGGGTTAGTGTTAGGGTTATGATTTTGGTTAGGACTAACATTAGGGTTAGGGTTAGATTTAAGGTTAATGCTAACATAAAATTTAGAGCTGGCAATAGGTTAGGATTCATGCTAATGTTAGGTCTAGCTTTATAGTTGGGGTTTGAGTTAGTGTTAGCACTAGAGGTAGGGTTAGGGTTAGGATATAGGCTAGTGTTTGTTAGTATTAAGATTAGAGCTAGGTTTGGGTTAGGCCTAGGACTAGAAAGGAGGCTAGGGTTACATCAAGGGATGGGTTAATTTTAGGTTTAGATTTAGGCATGCAGGGGTTATGGTTAGGGTTAGGGTTAGGATTAGGGTTAGGTTTATAATTACTACCCGGGCTAGGGCCAGATACATGGTTAGAATATGGGCTAGTATTAGGTTTAGGATTTAGGATTTAGGCTATGACTAGAGCTAGTGCTAGGGCAAGGTTAGGTTTAGGTTTAAGCATACATAAATTATGATTAAGATTAAGGTTAGGGTATGGCTATTGTTACATTTACATTTATGGATAGGGCTATTGCTATGGTTAGGGCTTTGGCTAACGTGATGTTAGGCTTAGGTTATGGTTAGGTTTTGAGTCAGGGTATGTAATGTTCCTTAGGACACAGAGCAACTGAGTGATTGAGTAGGACTTTATGGTTTCCAGTTCTTAGATTAGGAGGGAAGCAGAATTCATGGTTTTCCATCCATGTTTTCCATCTCTGTCACAGTATTGACAGGTTGCAGGATGCTGTCCTGTCATGCTTTCCTGCTGGACATGCAGTGTTATTTGAGGCTGTGGCCCTGGAGCAGAAAGGCAATAATAGTTGGGGTGACACTATGCTCCATGTATGGCTTACTGCCACTTCAAGCATAACCAGAGTATGTTTCTGTCAAACAGAAAAGTAGGTTCTGTCCAGAAGGTTGTAGTGTTTCCTTCCTAAGGGGTTGAGTCTTTCCGACTTATGAAAGTGGGATAGGACGGCACTGGAGTCAGGTCAGATATATATATGAAGTTTACCACACTAGCTGTGGCTATATTGAGGGCATGCATGATATGTAATAAAAAATATCATGAGGAAAATTTCATGAACATGTGTTGCTGTGGATGTGACTTTTAGTAAATGGATCAGAGCTGGTGTTTTACAAGACATGAAATCTAAACAGACCTATTACAAGTATCTGTCATTAACTACCTACTAAGCAAGGATCATCAGCTCACCCCATCTTTAACATTTGGATCACCAATGATCTCTTGGAAATTTTTTCTTATACTCTAAGCATATATGATATTCTGTTTCATCATTCTTTTTAAAATTTTAAGGATATACTGGCTCACTCTTAGTGAGACTGAGTTTTTAGTCTTTGCTTATGCCATGATGTAGCTATCATTTTCCCCTTAACATAGAAGGTAAAAATCAATATAACATCTGTCAAAGCCTCTTTTTTTTAGAGAAACACTCTGGTTCAGGAGTTTAGCACATAAAGGAGGGTGGAGGTAAGGGTGGAGGAAGTGAGAAAGGAATTTAAGTCAACACCAAGAGCCCAACCTTGTATGAAATCTACTTAGTATCTGATCCCAGCAGTGAGACAGATGGCTGATATTTGGATACCCCATCTTCATACCTGTATCCTTATTGTTTGTGTGTTCAGTGATTCTCAGCTAATCACTTTGCTCCAATTTTTCAATTTACTGTGTAGATTCTGGGCTTTAATTACTAAATTAAAAAATTACTAAAGAGATTTCCCATAGGATCTTAAAAATTATTAGCATTTAATTAATTTTGACTTAAAGGGCTTTCTAACTGCAAGCTATTTAAAAATAAGTAAGATACTTGAACCAATTGATCAATTGTAGTTTCATCAAAAGTAGAACTATAAACATTACATGTCCTAAAACGATGCAATAAGAAGTTTTCAGCAACATTTTTGTAGTATTCTTGCAATAAAAAATGAAACCTAAATTCAGTAAAGCTTGTAGAACTAGCTACAACTTTATAGGAAACAGCAGGGTACAATGAAACAATTTAACTGGGTTCATGAGGATGTCATTAATCCAGAATGTAGAAAGCACCACCAAACAAAGGAACAGTTCCCTCCAAATTAAGGACATACCAAAGGAGAAGAATGATGATTATAAAAGAAGATTAAGGGGCAAATTAGCCAAATACAATATGTGGAATTTGTTTCAATCCTGATTCTACCAAAGCAATTGTATAAATGAGGTTTTAAGATCATATGTACAATATAAAAAGATTGTTATTAATTTTGTTGCATGTAATAATAGTATGATGGTTGCATTTCCTAAAAAATCCCATCAATTATAAATGATTTCTGTAGTATTCACATATTAAAAATGACATGGTAAGAGATTTGCTTTTAAATATGCTAAAATAGGCCCTGGCGGATGGCACAGTGGAGAAGGAGCTGGCCTGCAAACTCAAAGATCGCTGGTTTGATTACCAGTCAGGGCACATAACCAAGTTGCAAGCCAGGTTTCCAGCTAGGTCCATAACTGGAGGCAGGTGAAAGGCAACCACATATTGATGTCTTTTTCCCTCTTTGACTCTCTCCCTTTCCCTCTCTATAAAAATAATAAATGAGGGATCAAAGATGGCGACAGAGTAAAGAGCAGTGCTGATGGTGTTCTTGAGTACCAGAGCAGCTAGAGGACAGGATAGGGAGCACAAGACAACTTTAGGTCCCTAAGAATTGGAGCTGTCACCATCTGGACTCAGGGGAGCACAGCCCAGAGTCAGCAGAGACCTGCAGGAGAGCAGCCCACAGGTCCAGAATACAACTGGACAACCCAAATAAAGGCCACACCAAGAAAATCTGGGAGAGGGTGACATTGAACTCCACAAATCTCCTAACACAGAAGGGTGCTCAATAAGGGAAGGGAACAAAGGAGTTTAATCCAAGGAAAAAACAAAAAAATAAAAAGCAAGCAGCAACAGACACCCAAAATGGGGAAAATAAGAATCAGTCCATCATCGAAAGGAAAGGAAGAATCCCCAGAAAGCCCACAAAATGAAACAGAGGCACCCAAAATATCAGATAAGGAATTCAAAAGAATGATGATAGAGAAGCTCAATGACCTCAGCCATATCAAAGAAAACTATAAATAACTCCAGGAGAACTACAAAGAACTCCAGGGAAGTTACAAGGAACTTACTGAGAGCTACAACAGCATCAAAAAGGACATAGAAACTATCAATAAGTGCCAGAAGAAAATGAAGAACACAATTTCTGAATTGAAGAATACAGTAGAAGGAATCAACAGCAGGCTAGAGGAAGCAGAGGACCGGATCAGTGAGTTGGAGGATAATGTAGACAAATACATCAAGACAGAAGAAGAGAATTTAAAAAAGCTGAACAAGATTGAAGAGGGTTTAAGAGAGCTGCAGGACAACATGAAACGTAACAATATCCGTATCATAGGGATACCAGAAGGAGAAGAGAAACAAGGAATGGAAAACCTGTTCAAAAAGTCATGATAGAAAATTTCCCTAACATGATAAGTGTTAACATGATAATATTAATTATGTTCAGGAAGCAAAGAGGATCCCAATGAAGATCAACCCAAACAGACCAAAACCAAGGCACATTATTATTAAAATGGCTAATTTCAAAGACAAAGAGAGAATCCTAAAAGCATCAAGAGAGAAACGACAAATAACATATAAGGGGGTCCAATAAGGCTATCAAATGATTATTCAACAGAAACAATTCAAGCCAGAAGGGAATGGCAAAAAGTATTTCAAGTAATGTTAAACAAAGGCTTGCAAACAAGAATGCTCTACCCAGCAAGGCTCTCATTCAAGATAGAAGGAAAAATAAGGAGTTTCCCAGGAAAAAAAAAAAAAAAAACCCTAAAAGAAAACATCTCTACCAAATCAGCATTGCAAAGCTAAAGGGTCTGCTTTAAAAATAAATAAATAAATAAAATGAAGAGACAGAGAAAGCCAAAGAGGAATACACATACAAAGGGAGAAAATGGCAATGAATAAGTATCAATCAATAATAACCTTAAATGTAAATGAATTAAATGTACCAATCAAAAGACATAGGGTAGCTGAATGGATAAGACAACATGACCCACATATATACTTACTGTCTTCAAGAGACACACCTCAGAACAAAAGATCGACACAGATTGAGAGTGAGGAAATGGAAAAATATATATCAAGCAAATGGACATGTAAAAAGAGCTGGAGTAGCAATGCTGATTTCAGACAAAATAGATTTTACAATGAAGGCCATAAAAAGGGACAAAGGCAGACATTTCACAATACTTAAGGGAACAATCCATCAAGAAGAAATAACTCTGATAAACATATATGCACCCAACATAGGAGCTACGAAATGTATAAGAAAAATCTTGGAAGACTTTAAGAAAGACATAGGCAGCAACACACTAATAGTAGGGGATTTTAATATCCCACTGTCAACAATGGACAGATCTTCCAAACAAAAAATCCCCAAAGATGTTGTGGCATTGAACAACACTCTAGAGGAAATGGACCTAACTGGTGTATACAGAATCTGTTACCACAAAGAAGCAAAATACACATTCTTTTCAAATTCACATGGATCATTCTCTAAGATTGACCACATGGTATGTCACAAGACAAGCCTCCACAAATACAGGAAAATTGAAATCATACCAAGTATGTTCTCAGATCACAATGGCTTGAAACTAGAAACCAATCTCAAGGGAAAAACACAAAAATTCTCTAACTCATGGAGACTGAATAAGATGTTTTTAAGCAATGAATGGGTTAACAAGGAGATCAAAGATGAAATCAATAAGTTCCTGGAAACAAATGACAAGAAACACACAACAGCCCAAAACCTATGGGATACAGCAAAGCAGTGCTCAGAGGGAAATTTATAGCAGTACAGGCCTTCCTAAAATGGTCACAAGAAGTCTATAAAACGACCTAACCATAAAGCTGCAAGAACTAGAGGAGCAACAACAAACAAAGCCCAGAGCAGGTAGAAGGAAGGAAATCATCAAAATTAGAGCAGAACTAAATAACTCAGAGATTCTAACTACAATTTGAAGAATCAACAGGTCCAGGAGCTGTTTTTTTTGAAAAAATAAACAAAATAGACAAGCCTTTATCCAGACTCATCAAGAAAAAGAGAGAGAGGATCCAAATAAACAGAATAAGAACTGACAGAGGAGAATTCACAACTGATACCTCAGAAATACAAAATATTGTAAGAAATTACTACAAACAACTATATGACAAAAAATATGACAACCTGGATGAAATGGACACATTTCTGAAAATGTATAATCTACCAAAACTGAACCCAGAAGAAGCAGAAAGCCTGAATAGCCCAAGAACAACTAATGAAATTAAAGAATTAATCCAAAATCTCCCAAAGCACAAAAGCCCTGGACCAGATGGCTACACAGGTGAATTTTACCAAACTGTTAAAGAAGAATTAACTCCTATCCTTCTCAACCTATACCAAAAAATACAGGAGGAGGAAAGACTCCCAACCTCTTTCTATGAGGTCAATATTATTCTAATCCCCAAACCAGGTCAAGACACAACTAAGAAAGAAAGCTACAGGCCAATATCCCTGGTGAACATAGATGCTAAAATTATCAACAAAATATTGGCTAATCGGATTCAGCAGTATAATACAAAGATCATAGACCATGATCAAGTGGGTTTTGTCCCAGGGATGCAAGGATGGTACAACATTCCTAAATCAATAAATGTAATACACCACATCAACAAATAGAAAGAAAAAAAACATATGATTGTATCAATAGATGCTGAAAAAGCATTTGATAAAGTACAGCGACCGTTTATGATTTAAAAAAAAACCCTCAGTAAAATGGGAATAGAGGGAGCATACCTCAACATCATTAAGGCCATTTATGAGAAACCTGAAGCCAACATCATACTTAATGGACAAAAACTGAAAGCTTTCCCCCTAAGATCAGGAATGAGACAAGACTGTCCACTTTCTCCACTTATATTTAACATTTTCTTGGAAGTTCTAGCTATAGCCATCAGAGAAGAAAAAGGAATCAAAGGTATCCAATTGGAAAGGAGGAAGTCAAACTGTCATTATTTGCAGATGATATGATAGTGTACATACAAAACCTGATGGGCTCCACCAAAAACTTATTCAACCTAATAAGCAAATTTAGCAAAATAGCTGGGTATAAAGTCAATATCCAGAAATCAAAAGCATTTTTGTATACCAGTAATGAAACAACAGAAATAGAAACGAAAACACAAATCCCATTTACCATAGCAACAAGAAAAATAAAGTACCTAGGAATCAACTTAACTAAGGAGGTAAAAGACCTGTATTCAGAAAACTACAGAACAATGAAGAAAGAAATCAAGGAAGATACAAATAAATGGAAGCATATACAATGTTCATGGATGGGAAGAATTAATATCATTAAATTCTCCATACTACCCAAAGCAATCTACATATTCAATGCAATCCCAATTAAAATACCAATGACAGGACTCTATGGTCAACTAATATTTGACAAAGGGGGAAGGAACATCAAATGGAGTAAAAACAGTCTCTTCAACAAATGGTGTTGGGAGAACTGGACAGCAACATGCAAAAAGATAAAACTAGACCACCAACTTACACCATACACTAGAATAAACTCAAGATGGATAAAGGATCTAAAATAAGCAGCACCACCATAAAGTTCCTGGAGAAAAATATCAGCAGGAAACTTTTGGATATCCTATGCAGAAATATGTTGACTGATACGTCACCATGGGCAAAGGAAATCAAAGAGCAAATCAACAAATGGGACTACATCAAATTGAAAAGTTTCTGTTCAGACAAAGAAAATATCAGTAAAATTCAAAGGGAACCAATTGTATAGGAAAACGTAATTGCCAATGATACCTCAGACAAGTGTTTGATCTCCAAAATATATAAAGAACTAATGTGTCTCAACACCAGGGAGACAGACAGCCCAATTAAAAAATGGGTAAAGGACTTGAACATACAACTCACTGAGGAAGATATACAAAGGGCCCAGAAGCATATAAAAGAATGCTCAACATCACTAGTCATCAGAGAGATGCAAATTAAAACCACGATAAGATACCACCTCACACCTGTCAGAATGGCAATCATCAGCAAATCAACAAACAAGTGTTGGCGAGGATATGGGACAAAGGGAACCCTCGTACACTGTTGGTGGGAATGTAGGCTGGTGCAGCCACTGTGGAAAACAGTATGGGGTTTCCTTAAAAAACTAAAAATGGAACTGCCTTTTGATCCAGCAAGTCCACTACTTGGACTATACCCAAAAAATCCTGAAACACCAATTCATAAGAACCTATGTACTCCTATGTTCATAGCGGCACTATTTACAATAGCCAAGTACTGGAAACAGCCTAAGTGCCCATCAGTGGATGACTGGTTCAAAAAACTTTGGTACATTTACACAATGGAATACTATACATCGAAAGAAAGAAGGAACCTGTACCCTTGCAACAACATGGATGGAACTGGAGACTATTATGCTTAGTGAAATAAGCCAGTCAGTGAAGGACAATAATGAATAAAACTAACAATAAGCAAAACAGAACCAAATATATGAATACAGTGAATAGGCCTTCAGTGGTCAGGGGGAAGGGGGTTGGAGGGAGAGGGGAGGAAGAGGCAAGGAAGGGGAGCAGTTTAGACAAGAACCTAGTATAAAGCAACCATGGACATGTACAACAAGTGGGATTGACTTTGGGGGGAATGGGTGGGTGTGGAGGGGGACAGAGGGGAGCTAAAAGGGGATGGATGCAATACAACAACAATAAAATTTTAAAAATAATAAAAATAAAAATAATAAATGAAATATTTTAAATAAATAAATAAAAATATTCTAAAATAAAAGTGTTTGTAGGGTAAAAAGGTAAAAATAATATGATAAAAATGCTAATAATTTTTAGATCTGGATGTTAGGTATATGAAAGCTTATTATATTATTCTCTCTATTCTATAGGTTTGAAAATTGCCATAATAAAACGTTTTGGAAAGGAGAAGTAAGCTTTTACAATATATATAGGTCAGAAACCAAGGGGCCCTTGTATTCTGGTTCTACCTGTGGGTTGGTGAAAATTGAATGAATTTTTGATATATTTTGAGGCAGCAGAGAACTATTTTTTCAGTGGTTCTAGAAGGAACCAATTTTAATTCCTAAGTTTTTGGCTTTAAGTAAATGAGAGGATGGCTATGAACTTATTGAGAAGCTAAAGGAAGCAGAAGACTGGGAAAGATAGGCATAACTCAGAAGTTCAGTTTTAACCATGCCAAGTTTCACATGGCAATGAGAAATGTCAGTCTACAGGTTGACACCCACCTCTGGGGCTCCAGACAGATGTTGGAGCTGTCAATTAGGCACTAAATAAGAAGTTAGCAAATGGAATACATAAACTGAGGTGATATAGCTGAACAATTTGGCTGAGCCATTTACCACCAGATACAGGAGGTCACCTGCCTAAAGATAACAAGTAGGCCTCAGTTATATTTAAGTCGCAGGCCCAGAAGAGCAGAAAAGCTGGATGACTGATGCCAGGATAACCTGCAATTACTAATGACCTCCTAACCTAGCACTGACTAATCAGTGGAGACCACGACCCAAAAGGGCACACCTGGGAAACTCATGAATTCTACTGAAACCCTTTCCTGGGATTGCCTCTAAGATTCCCCATGTGCAAGAGATAAAAGCCTTCAAGACAAAGGACCCAGCATGAGAGATCTCTCTGTGGGAAGCACACCAATACCTTTCCCTTCCTCCTCTTCCTCCCCACAGGTGCATCTTCTAAACTCTAAGAGACCCACAAGACTTGTAACCAGGGAAGAAATGGGTAGCAGCAGCTTGCAATAAGCTGACCCCATGTGCCTCTCCAAAATACCCTTTTCTCTAACTTCTCAGTAAGCCAAGCAGCGCAGCCTGGGCTTTCCTGTTACCTCTTCTATGCTAAGTCCTTCCTTGTTTCACTGTCCCCAGATTTAATAAATGTACTCTCATAGTCACCTACAATAATGTGAGATCTTTCTTGTATCAAGTCAATAACACACACACTACTGGCTAATCCTAGGCAGATCCTCTACTGGACAGGTTCCCTGTTTGGTAATAGCAATATACATTTAGATGTCATCAGATAATAGATTGTACTTAAACCCACGGGATCAAATAAGGTCATTAAGGAAGAGAGTGTGGTTAAAGGAAAGTAATATGTATTTGAGTTAGAATTTTTCAGAATCTAGGATGAGTACTAGGAAATCATCTATAAAATGTCTCCAAGGCAAAAGAGAAATCAGCCTTTTGCAGTAACCACATTCAAATTACAGAAGCTGTGACTTGGCCACTAGAACACTGTTACTGGGAAGTTGCAGCAATACTGCCTGGATGCAGCCTTGGATTGGAACTTAAGCTTGCAGGCAGCACTCCATTTTCCAAAGAAGTGAAGCTGTCATCCAAACCTGGACCTTGTGTCCTGCATTGTTTCCCTAACTGCTTGTCAATATTTGATTTCTGGATCACCAGACCCCATTGATCACCAAGTATCAAAACCTGTCACTGAAATCAAACAAAAAAGGAAGTTAACAGAGCTGATCTGGTCAAACTGTCAACTTTTAGGGACTTTTCCTTAGTTGGATTGCTCCTGCTGGCTCCCTTCCCCAGGATAGCAATGTGGTGCTAACTCTAAGAAGCTTTTGTTTGCCTCTGACTGTGTGGCCCAGATGACAAGCCAGAATAATACTAAATGTCAGTAGAAAGCTAGCAGCAACTTGTTCTTCCATCTGTTGAGGAAAACCTTCCACCATAACTTATTTCTTAACATACACCCTCATGGGCCCAGAGAACTTCATTGCTTGACTGATATCTTTGAGCTTTGATTACCAACAGAGTGCAGGATTAATATTACAATGTAAAAGAGATAGATTGGAGGAAAGAGGTGGGGTGGGACTCACATTGCAAATTCTCACCAATTTAGTTAGCAATTTCAGCTATTGCCCCTGGAGCAACAAGTAGTCTATGAATTAATTGGTAGTGTGCACCCAGCCCTTTCTGACCTGAAATTCACACTTCCAACCTGAAATTTTGTTTCAGGATAAAGTTAATTGCCTTATTAAAATAACTCTAAATTCTTCCAAGTTTATATCTAAAAGGTGAGCGTTGCATGCTAAGGCTCTAAAGAAAGGAGTGCCAAGAGATGGGAGAGCACAGTGGCCCTGTGCCTGGAATCCAAAGTCAGACTATGTGATTGGTGTACCTAATGCATCACTTAAATGTGGGGGGACCAACATTGAGCAAATTAACCTCTCTCTGCCCCAGTTAACATAGGTAAGACCCCTAGAAATGTGTGTGCACATAGTAAACCCAGTGGGATTGTTAGTACAACTAATTGATCATGGCTCTCGCACCCACCCAGGCTCTCAGAGGTAAAGTCTTTCCATGTTAAGCATTCTGCTTTGAGTACATATTAAACGTATTTCTCCTTAGCTCTAAATCCTTTCCAGACTGCAAAATTGGGAATTCCATCATAGCCAAAGACTGACACAGCCTGTGGAAGACCAAGAAGACCCAGTTTCTCTCTGGAGCTTCCTTCTAAGAGTGAAGAAATCTTTCCCAAAGATCCCACCCCACCTTCCCCATTTGTCTCAGACAGAACTGGTTCAATGGGTCCTGATGAGGGAAGTGGTCTACAGGGGGCTTACACATGTTTAATAGTCATTGTTTGTGAATTGTGAAAGAAGGACACTGAGTGGTAGTTTCTGATCTCAACTCCTGAGTAAACCAGGCCTGGACATCATCCTGTTCAGGGTCTGAAGATGGCTGCTTAAATTGAAGGGCCCAAACTTCAGCCATCTCAGGAAGCCCCTTCAGGTTCAGGTTTTTTTGCCTAATCTTCCTCCCAGGGCCATTAAAGATAACCACACAGAGGGAAAAGCAGTCATCTAGGGTGCTGAGGAAACCTGGACATTCTGGAACTGCATGTCTGGGATATCAAACAGTGATCTGGCTTTTGGCCACTGGGGAAAAACCAGAGAAGAGGGACCATAAACATTTCTGAACTTACCCCTCATAGGTTCCAGAAAGATGGTTACCTGGTTTGTGGTCCCATGGGCTTGGGGAATACCATTCATTCCATCAGAATGATGAAAACTACTTCCTCCATTCATGGGTCCAGCAGGAAATATTCCACATCTGAGGCAGCAGCTTCCAAGTGCAGGCACTTACTTCACCAGAGCACGGACACAGGAAAGCAGTGGACCATAGCAGTACCTGACTGGGAGAACATGGGCCCTAGCCTTCCCTCACACTCCCTTGCCTCTTCTCTGCACCCCTTTGGCCGGCTCAGAATTTATACCCTATGCACTGCATTAGGTGTATGGATGCTTTCCCATGCACATAGCCTCTTTTTCCTAGCTATGCTTAGGGATCACCATTTAGAATATGGCCTTTGCCTAGTATAAAAAATATTGGTCAGCCTTAGCCCAACACTTGGATCCATTCTTTTGCCAGACAATGATTGGGCAAAGGCTAGCCACTGATCCTAGCTAGGGAGGTGTTTGAGGAAGTCTGCTAGTGGGCTCTTGGAAAGGGCCCCTCACTCTTGAAGCAAAAGCTGACCTCAGGCTGACAAGGGTCTTCCTAAAACTGGGAATTAGGCCAGCTGCGAATTAGGACAACTGCCAAGGGCCTTTTTGAGAAGAAAGAAGGAGGGAATTGGTATATTCTGCAGGTGGTCTTTATGCTTGGAGGGCTGGAGATGAGGAGATGCACTGACTCAAAATAGGCCAAATGTGGAGAGATCTAGAAGATAATGGTGTACGTAAACACTACTTGCTTCCTTGCACAACCACACCGAAATACAACTAAACTATTTCATAACTGGCATAAATAAAATTGAATAGAGGTTCTCTAACCACAGACTTAAAGAAGAAATCACACTGAGACAAGTAGGAGGGGCAGATGCAGAATAGGTTAGTCCCACTCCAATGTGTGGCAGTTAAAAGTTAAGAGAAACATCTCAGGAGTGAAGGGTTCCCAGCTCCACACCAGCCCCCAACCCCAGCAGGGTTCCAGTGATAGGAAGATAAGCCCTTGTGATGGACCAGCCATCCCTGGATTACACACTGGGTTTGGACGGCGGAGGATGCAAGAAAAAGAGAAGAGACAAAGTTGGGGTGGGAGGCTCGCCCAAGCCGTGAGTCCCGTTTATTAATCACACTAAGCTTATATGCAGGGATTACTGGCACCTGCTCAACTGAAACCAGGAAGCTAAGCTAGCTGCAGAGAACAAGGTATGGCACACTCTCTGCTTTCCACGCTTCATGGGCTATGGGGTAAACACATTGGGCTGACTCCCTATACACAGTGTCCATTCCGAGTCCACCTGGCACTAGGGCTGGCCTTGCCAAACACCCGTTTCTGCTAGCTGGGCCTTGCCAAGCAGACTAGCAGTCCCTAACATGCCCCCCTTCTTTATTTCTTAATTGCATGGCATGAAGTTCTACTCGTACTTGTTGGAGGGCTCGGCAGCCCGCTCGGATGGTGACTGGCAAGAGAATAGAAAGAAGACAGATTACAACCCCTAGCCCCACCCAAGACCACAGTGCCACCCTCCAACTCCCCTCTGATATTGCCTGCTGCACCCCACCCACAAAGCGCCAAGTCAATTCCTTAGCTGAAAGCCCCGGAGCCTGAGTTGTGGATATAAGTTGAATCTGCTGGTGTAGTAGAGTCACATCCAGGCTAATGTTATTCCCAGACCACACTCCCAGCAAGTGCGCTTGGACACGTTCCCAGGCCCATTCAGTTTCATTGTATGGCTTAGGGGTCACACATATGCATTGATACTCTGCATGACAGCGCAGGGAGAGCCTCACTTGGAGGCTGTGGACCTTGTCCCCCAGGAAAAGAACTGCTTCCTCCAGCTCGTTTAACTTGGCTTCCACCTTCCGATTGATCTGCTCCTGAGAGCCTAGCGCCTTACTGACATTGTGCGCCAGCCGGTCCACAAAATGAGCCATCTGAACACTTTGTGACAGAGCCACGGCAGAGGCAGCAGCCGAGGCAATGACTGATATCAAGGCCGTAAGGCCTACAATCAAAAGGCTCAGGAAGTGCTTCCCGTGGACCAGCAGCACGTGGGCCTCCATCAGGGCCTGTAGCCCACGGTCCTCATACCAAGGCCCAGACACGTTTACTGGCAGCATGACAAAGGAAGGCTGCTTGACCAGCAAGACCTGGAGCACCGGAGGCAACTGGGATATGCAATTAGTAAGCATACAGCTGGCACATCTGATGTCATAGTGGGTGAGCTGAGGCTTGATTTCAATAAAGCCCACTAATAAGGCATATGGTGGTCCCACACAGGCCTTCACCATATAGATGACCTTGTGAAGGTTGCCTACCTTGTGGGTCACTGTGACCTGCCCTGAGGTGGCTAAGAGCCTCCACACACCAGATTGTACCTTGCCTCTGATGGTAGAATAGATTGCCTCCACCCACCCGTTGGGCGTCTCTAAGTGCTCGAGCAGCGTGGAGCCGTAAGGGTTAGGATGGCTCCAATCCAGAAGCATTTCTGGCGTGCCAGGGATATGCTGCCAAATAGCTATTAGAAATCGGCACCGCTGCCATGGAGGGAAGTGCACAAATGGGGAATCAGGTCTCACACTACACACTGGCAATCCAGCAGGAGGAGCCATGCCAGTAGCTATAAGGCTGCTCTCATGGAGCCCCTGCATGCCCAGAATCCAGGCCTTGTCTCTCCAGGGCATATGCCCATCAGCGGCTCCATACATAATGCAAGTAGCCAGCCCTGCCAGGGGGCACCCTGTCCAGGTACTCTCCCTCCTAAGAAATGTGGAGAAACAAATAGGGGCCCGGAATGACCTTCCCTCGAAGGCATAGCCGGACACCTCCTGGTAGGTGATGTGCGCTGCCGATGGAAACCCTAGCAGTGTCGTGTCATTGACATACACTGGCACTTCGGCATCTCCCCACTCTACCGCCTGAACTAAAGGTGGATCGGGCACATAAGCCCAATAGGTCTCATGAGTGCTCACCATACCAACCTGACAAGCCACCACTGCAAGCATAGCCAGCAGCACAAACTGAGGATCCTTAGCTATCTTCTGCCCCTCCACAATCCTCTTGGCTTCCTGAGTCAGTATCTTCAACTGGCCCCAAGTCGGTGGAGTTGACCTTGAAGGGACGTGGTCTCGGTGTCATGGGGATCTGATATGGAGATGGACAAACAAGAGCCCAGATCAGGGAAAGCTTCTTGAACCGTGGGATGAGGTGGATGACCGGATCGGATAGGTCCCCATTTTCCACGTGGAATTCGCACCAGTAGTTGGGGGATCCATCATGGAGACTCATAGTCCCTAGGAAAAACACAAACATATCCTCGTCCCCTTACCAAGACAGGGTCGGGACCATTCCACAAATTAGTTAGCATATTCCGCCATTCCACCTTCACGAGTGCCTGTGAGCATGGGGTCCAATGTCACTCAGCAGCGGACAGTCCTTCAGCATCTATATTCAAAAAATTTAAAGTGTATAAAGCTAGGTGTAGCTGCTCCTGGGGGGTCCAATGACTGGCTCCCCCTTCTTTATTTTTTTAAAAGCTGCTCCTTTATTAGATGATGTGCTCTCTCAACTATGCCCTGCCCTTGGGGATTATAGGGAATACCTTTCATATGGTGGAGGTGGTAAGTCTGGCAAAACTCCTGAAAAAGGTTGCTGCAATAATACGGGTCGTTGTCTGTCTTAAGAATTTCTGGCATCCCCATTGCTGCAAAGCAATACCATAAATGGCTAATTATGTGCTTTGCGTTTTCCCCTGCTCAGGCTGATGCCAGAATCATGCCCAAGTAGGTGTCCACACAAACATGGACATATGCCAAGCTGCTGAAAGCAGCAATGTGAGTGACATCCATCTGCCATAGATGATTAGGAAGAAGGCTTTGGGGATTCACTCCTACTCCTAAAGGTGGAAGCTGAATCTGTGGGCAAGATGGGCAAGCTTTTACAATAGCCCATGCCTGCACTCTGGTAAGGCAAAATAACTTGCGTAGGGAGGGTGCATTCTTATGAAACAGGGCATGCGACTGGGTAGCTGCTTTCACTTTATCTATTGCCACATAGACTTGATGGGTTAAGATGTCCGCATGATCGTTACCGGTGGCCAGAGGCCCAGGCAGGCCAGTATGAGCTCTAATGTGGCCCACAAAGCAAGGAGCTGAACGACTGCGCACAGCACACTACACAGGTAGCAACGGCGTAATTACAGGTGAACTGTCATGTTCATGCAGCACAGCCGTCTCAATCCCCAGTAGCACACGGACAACAAAGCCATTGTCAGAGTAGAGACTGAGAGGCTCATTGGGATGACTCCCAAGTGCTATAGCAGCAGCCGCAAGCTCAACTCGCTGGGTGGAGGCATGCTGGGTCTGAAAGGCATGAGAAATTTCATTAATAACATAAACTGCTGTGCCATTTGAGCTGCCATCAGTAAAGACAAGCGCCACTCCCTTTAATGGGGGCCAACACAATATTCTTTGGAAATAGGAATTGGTGCCATGTATAGAAGTGAATAAGCTTGTGGCCGGGAAAGTGATAAAAAACTTTCCCCAGATACCCCGCCAAAGCAATTTGCCACTCAGGCTCAAATTCCCACAGTTGCTGTTGTTGACTAGAGTTGTAAGGTACCACAATTTCTGGGGGCTCTCTGCCAAACATTTGCACCGCAAGATGCCTTCCCAGCCCCACAACTTGAACTACTAGCATAGGGTACGAGGTTACAGTTTTTCCACAGGTGGAGGCTAAATGCAGCCACTCTACTGGCCCCTCCTCCAGAGCACTCCCGTGGGAATGAAAGCTGTGGGAGGAACCAGGAGCTGCCAGTGCTGGAAGATGAAAAGATGCCGAATGCTGGCGTTAGCTAGCACCTCGGGGTTAGCTCCTGAGGTAAAGTGGAGTCCAAGTCCTCCTTCAGAATGTCAAAGAGGGGCTTTAGCTGGCCGGTGGTCAGGTGCAGCAGGGGCCGAACCCAGTTAATGTCGCCTATCAATTTCTGAAAGTCATTTAGAGTCTTTAAGGTGTCTAAGTGAAGCTGTGGCCGTAAGGGCAAAACCTCCACCTCTCCTACCCACCGCCCCAAGTAGTTAAATGGGGCTTTCCTCTGCACCTTCTCGGGAGCAATAATGAGCCCCGCCAACTCCAACTCCTTCTGCATATCCCCGTAGGCCTGAGCCAGTTCGTCTTCTGTGGCCGTGGCCAACAGGATGTCGTCCATATAGTGGACAAGATACACCCCTGGGAAACGGCGGCGAACCCCTTTCAAGGCCTTTCCCACAAAGGATTGGCATAGCGGTAGGGCTATTGGCCATGCCCTGTGGCAGCACTTTCCATAGATACCACTCCAGAGGCTCCTGGAAATTGGCAGGTGGTACGCTGAATTCAAACCGCTTTCGATCGGCTGGGTGCAGGGGAATAGTAAAGAAACAGACTTTTAAGTCTATAACCAACACATGGTACCCCTCTGGGACTGCAGCAGGGGAAGGCAGTCCTGGTTGAAGTGGCCCCATTAACTCCATAGTGGCATTGACTGCCCTAAGATCCTGCAGGAGCCGCTCGCTATGCCCCTGACCTTTTTTTAATGACAAAAATGGGGGTATTCCATGGGCTAAATGAAGGCTCTATTCTTCCTTCTTGGAGCTGAATCTGATATTCTCCAGTGACAGGGGCCATTGCTCTACCCAGACAGGTTCATCAGAAAGCCATGTTATGGCTGCAGCAGTCTGGTTCGAGGCAACAGCAATGGCCCCCCAGCAAAATGTGACTCACCTCCCAATTCTTCAGGGGTAGCCAGGACTAGATTCATGGCCTCTAGGATATCTCTTCCCCAAAGGTTCACAGGAAGGCTGTCCAGCATGTAGGGATGGAAGACCCCCTTCTTTCCTTCCTCATCCTCCCAGGACAACAGCTGAGCACTCTGCTGTGGGCCGCTGGCCTGGCCTATTCCCTGGAGCTGTGTCATGGCCTCACGCAGCGGCCATCCTGAAGGCCAGTAATGGGAGATGATTACTGAGACATCCGCCCCGGTATCCAGTATGCCTTTAAATGGGCGGCCTCATATCCTCAGCATTCGCTCTGGCCGGCCTTCATTGATGGTCTGCAGCCAGTAGGCCCTATCCGAAGACCCAAAGCTCCCAGTGCCCCTCGAGTCCCTTGACAGGGCCTTCCTTTTCTTAATCAGCGGCACTAGCACTAGCTGTGCGATGCGCATCTCAGGAGTCACCGTTACTATGCTCCATGGAGCCTCTGCCATGACCTGGATACACCCTTCATAGTCCCAGTCAATTACCCCTGGGAATACCTGCAGCCCTTTCATGGTCAAGCTGCTACACCCCAGCAGCAACACCACAGACCCCTCTGGAAGTGGCCCTCATGCCTGGGTGTCCAAAGCTTGGGGGCCCATGTCTGGGGTCAGGGCATGCCTCTGAGTGGGATGAAGGTCTAAGCCTCCCCTCCCTGGGGTGGCCTGCCGCAGCTGGTCCACTCGGGCGCTGTGGGAGCTGGTACTTCTTGTGGACAGTAAATGGATAGTACCTCTATTGTTTGCTGGTCCTGGGGCTGGCCCTTCCTCCAGTTTCCCTGAACCAGGTTCCCATCAATGTCAAAGTTTGATTTACACTCATTTCCCCAATGCAGCCCCTTGCGGCAATGAGGGCAAACCTGGGTAGGGTGCATTCGTCCATTCTCTCGTCCAGCTGACTCCCCTCCTTCAGCTTTCTGTAGAAATGCCCAGACTGCCCACAGGCGAAGCAGACCCCAGGCCCTTTGCACTGCCCACTTGGCTTGCCGACCCAGCCTCCCACAGGGCAGCAGCCAAAGCCACCCCACCCCCTGGAGGTAAGAAGGACCGATGTAGGCACAAAGCCGGATATAGTCATTAAGATCTCCCTCTTTGCAGAATGGTGGAATGGCCACCTGGCAAGCAGTATTAGCATTTTCATATGCAAGCTGCTTTACCAGCAAAATCCCAGCCTCCCCATCCACGACCAGCCGGCCTACGGCCTGTAACAGCCAGGCAACAAAGACTTGGTATGGCTCATCCAGCCCTTGGCAGATCTTGGAAAGCACCTCTGTTTTTTGGCCTGCAGTGGGCAACTTCCTCCGAGCCCTCTCAGCAATATCATCAATCTGTCCATAGGCCTCCACTGGATAGTTAATTTGCTGGGTGGACCTGTATTTTCCTTCCCTGAGGAACATGTCAAAAGTAATAGGAATATTGTTAACCCAGTTCCTCTCCACCAGTTCATGCGCTCGGTCAGAGAAACCAGTGCGCCAAAGAAGGTAATCACCCCCAGCCAGGCAGGCCTTGGCAATGGACCTCCAGTCATTCAGGGTCAGTGCCTCCTGCGCAAGGGTTTCCACCAAGGAGACAGTGAATGGTGCAGTGGGCCCATACTGCGCTACAGCAGTCTTCAATTCCTTCAAGGTCTTAAAAGGAAGGACTATGTATTCCAGCACTGCCTGCCCCTGGGCGTTCTGCTGCTTTAACACCGGGTAAGCCGAGAACATATCGCGCCCCACCCCCCACCCTGCGTCCTCCCCCCAGCGGTGTGCCTCCTGCAGCGCCAGCTGCAGAAGAGACAGTTCCTCCCCCAGCGCAGCAGCTGCCCCAGGAAGCAGCACAGAGGCTGGCAGCTGGGGAATGCTTGGTCGCTGACCCCAACTGCCTCCCCACTGCCTTTTACCATGACAAAGGCTTCATCCTCCGAGGAGTGGTAGAGAGCAGCCTCATCCTCCAGGTCTGCTTATCCTCCAGCAGCAAAGGGCCCTGTGGATTCCCAGCCCGGTTCCCCACCACTGCCTCATCAGGCGCTGCCGATGCAGGAAAAACCCCGGCCCCTGGCTCCAGACAGTCCCGCACTAGGCCCCACAATGTGAACGCATCTACCAGGACTGCCTCTGGCCCACGCATAGAAAGCTGTCCCTTGATGCCTTCTCCGACCTTATCCCTGTGGAACCCCAGCAAAAGCCTGATGTGTATTACTAGCATTATTGAAACTAGAAAAGGAGGAAGCTTATTTAGAGACCTAGTTAAAGAGAAGCGCAGTCGCTCTGCAGGGGACCTCTGCAGGGACAAAGGGATTCCGGGACCCCTAGAGTCCATAAGCCCAGAGCAAGAAACCGCTGGTGGAAAAGACTGTTGACCCAAGATATTAGGGCAACCTGACAGCCCGGAGACAGGCCGATTAAGGCCTCAAGACCACCTCAGACCCCCACCCTGATAGTCAATCACTAACTACCATCTTATCTTCTGTGCCCAGGCTCGCTTGTTCTGCTATAAAAAGCCCTGGCTGTAAGCGACAGCGCGCGCCTCATGAGATGGAGGTCACCCCTGCGTAGGTCTGTTGTTTGGCCAATAAATAACATCTTTGAATCCCCGAAAGTCTCCAGCGTTTGGTGTCTCGCTTTCGTCTGGATATAACAATCCCAAGTTCCCAAGTTGATGGTTCCCCCCTCTGGGAACCAAGGACACACCTCATTAACAAACTGCAGAAACTTAGATACCTGTCGTTCGCCAACCTTGGCCCCAAAGGGCCTGCACCATTGACCGAACCATCTGCACAAAGAGTACACGTTCCTTACTTTCGTTTTGCCCCATGTTACTCCTGATGCTACCTTCCTAGCCCGTAATGCGCGCCCCATTAGGAATCCTCTCGCCTGCTACCTTAACCTGTCTCCAAGTACCCAGGTCCCTGTTCCAGTGCCACCTGTGACCTATCCGTCCCTGGATTACGCATCGGGTTTGGATGGCGGAGGACGCAAGAAAAAGAGAAGAGACAAAGTTGGGGTGGGAGGCTCGCCCAAGCCGCGAGTCCCATTTATTAATCACACTAAGCTTATATGCAGAGATTACTGGCACCTGCTCAACTGAAACCAGGAAGCTAAGCTAGCTGCAGAGAACAAAGTATGGCACACCCTCTGCTTTCCATGCTTCATGGGCTACGAGGTAAACACATTGGGCTGACTCCCTATACACAGTGTCCATTCCGAGTCCACCTGGCACTAGGGCTGGCCTTGCCAAACACCCGTTTCTGCTAGCTGGGCCTTGCCAAGCAGACTAGCAGTCCCTAACAAGCCCTTGTGGCTTCTGTCTGTAAAATCCAATGAAGATTGAGTCAGTATAAGAAACTACTGGATTTCCAGGCAGTTCCTCCTAAAGAGCCCACACAGGGACTTACTCAGACTCATTTCCACTAAGCTCCAGCACTAGGATAGCAACTTGAAAGATGCCAGTGGCATATGGAGAGGAACTGAAGTGTATGGCATCAGGATAAGAACTCGGGAAAAGCTTTCTACAAAACAGAATAGCTGGCAGAGGCCATTGCTCTTCTGAGCTTCAACCCCCTTGCCCCTAGAGGCAAAGTGTGGTGGGTACCATATATGAGATTCCATCAACCTCACTCACACAGTTTGCCCTACCATCGTGATTTCTTGAGACTCTGCCCCACCCAATTTATGGTCCCACCCAAGCAGTTAACTGGCCTTTCCATACAAATGTCTTGGCTCAGGCTTTGTATCTTGCTAAATCCTCTCAAGGAAGTAGCAGCTGGCTTCAGCTAGCCCCTTTACCGTAGTGGCCTTAGACTGGGAACTAGCAGCAGCTGGCCTTGGTTCACAGCCTGGCCTTGCTAGGGCATCTCCAAGCCCAGCATAAGCTGCATATCACTTTATACCTTATGCCAAGTGTCCCCATACAAAACACAAGTGGGCATCAGAGCCCTGCCAGAGCCCTGCTCTGTGAAGTAGGCCTCTCCATAGTTGATCGTCCACAGAGAGTGGAGGTTGGTGATCAGTGGTCACAGCTAGCTCTCACAGCTGACTGGCCTGAATAAATCCATTCCATTGACCTGCCAACAGCAATCAAAGGTCAACTGCAAATGGAGGGTGAACTCAGTAAACACAGAGGGTGAATTCCAAGTACCCAGCTTTGGTGATAGAGGACATAGTTGCCACTGGACCCTACAGGACACCTAGGCTACATTATGCCACACTACCAAGAGAGGGAGTCATAGCAGCTTTACCTAGTACATATAAATAAACATTGAGAGAGTGCCAAAATGAGGAGGCAAAGAAACAAAGTCCAAATGAAAGAACAGAACAAAATGTCAGAAAAATAACTAAATAAAATGAAGATAAACAGTCTTTCAGATACAGAGTTCAAAACACTGGTTATAATGATGCTCAAAGAATTTAATGAGTGCCTCAATACCATTAATAATATCCAGTCAGAAATGAAATATACACTAATTAAAATAAAGAACCATTTATAAGAAATCAACAGTTGAGTGGATGAAGCTGAGAATCAAATCAATGATTTGGAACATCAGA
Organism: Noctilio leporinus; assembly: GCA_004026585.1. Lineage (NCBI taxonomy): Eukaryota > Metazoa > Chordata > Mammalia > Chiroptera > Noctilionidae > Noctilio > Noctilio leporinus. Next base: position 29,327 of record PVIW01007829.1, on the reverse strand, counting down.
AAGCAAAAAATAACCAACCAAAACAACAAGAAAAATAATTTTAATAGTATAAGCAGTCTCTGGCACAACTTCAAGCATACCAACATTTGCATCATATGGGTGCCAAAAGGAGAAGAGAAAAAAAAAAAATAAGAAATTGAAAACCTATTGAAAAAATATTGAAAAAATACTTTCCTAATTTGGTGAAGGAAGTAGACATACAAATTCAGGAAGAATGGAGTCCCAAACAATATTGACACAAAGAAACCAACACCAAGACATATCATAATCAAAATGCCAAAGATTAAAGATAAAGAATCTTCAAAGCATCAAAAGAAAAGCAGGTAGTAAGCTACCTACAAGGGAGTTCTCATAACGCTGTCAGCTGATTTCTCAAGAGAAACTTTGCAGGATAGAAAAAATAAGAAACATTCCAAATGATAAAAAGCAAGGACCTACGACCAAAATTACTCTATCCAGCAAAGCTATTACTTAGAGGTGAAGGACAGATAAAGAGCTTACCAGACAGGAAAAAGGTAAAGGAGTTCATCATAGTAGAGTTAAGAAATAGAGAAGCCACAGAATTTATATGCATGACCCATAGACATGAACAAAAGTGTGGGGATCCTGAGGTAATGAATGGGAGGGAAGAGGAAAGGGAAAAAATTGAGACAACTATAATAGCATAACCAATAAAATGTAATTTCAAAAATAGTCCACGTGCCCTAACTGTCCCGGTTTTAGTAAAAACTTCTACACCAGAGAAGGCAGTGTTTCTCAAACTTGAACATGAATATAAATTACCTGGCAATCTTGTTGAAGTTTGGATTCTGACTCAGTAGGTCTGGAGTGGAGTTAGATACTGTGTCCCTAATGAGCGCCCAGGAGATGCTGGCTCACAAACCAAGTGTCAAGTTACCAGACTAGGTAAACTTGAGCCTGCAACCTATCTATTTCTTCCCTACTTAGAGCTAATTAACTTTCACTATTTCACCTTAGTGCAGTGCTTGTTGACAACCACACCCACCCCATAAACAAAAGGCAAGACATACTACTCACTAAAAATTAAAATTTTACAGTTTTTGTTGAGAATTAGAAAATAAACACCTGAATATGTAATTTTTTTTTAAAGAATGAAAGAACGAAAGAGCAAGCTTTTTATAAGCTGGGAGCAGCAAAAGGTAGAACGTGCCTAGAAAACAAGAGTAATTTAACTCTCCATGCCAAATGAAGGGAATTAAAGCTGAAATTTTCTAGTGTGAGATGTGTTCTTGATAATGGTGCTTTAAGTGTTTTATACAGGGACTTAACAAAATAACATTAAACTATTTTGAATTTTATGATTTCTTAAAATTATAAATATTTTGGTAAAGCATCTGATTGTTTCTTTACTTATCTATTTTAAAATTCCAAGTTTTTATTTTCCATTTTCTTAACAGCTGATTTCTAGAAATACAACTTTTTTTTTTTAAGATTTTATTTATTATTTTTAGAGAGAGGGGGAGGGAGAGAGGCAGAGAGGGAGAGAGACATCAATGTATGGTTGCCTTTCACCTGCCTCCAGCTACAGACATGGCTGGAGACCTGGCTTGCAACCTGATTATGTGCCCTCACTGAGGAATTGAACCAGTGACCTTTGGGTTCACAGGCTGGCACCTTATCCACTGTGCCACCAGCCAGGGCTTTAGAACACAACTTTTTAAAAACAAACTTTCTTTCCATGTGTGTTGAGAAGAGTGATTACTTAGGCAGAGAATTTGAGGATGTTATCATATGGACAGTCCATTGCAGGTCCTGAACCATTTCTTCTTCACATGCCACAGTAGATGTGATGAAATGACAAATTTGTACTGCCACCATTTGTTGCAAAACAGTTGAGACTTCTAGGGCAAAGCTGAAATGACTCTAAAGGTTGCCTTAATAATCTCAGTTTTGAATGTTTATTGCAGGGCACTGTGTTACTTTAGTTTTTTAACTGATTCACCCATTTGTGCTCATTTAATTTTGTGTGAAAAAAAGTCAGGGAGATTAGGGAAATTAATAAGGCTTATCACAATGTATTTTAGAAATACATGAAAGCACACGTAGTAGTAACCAAGCTCAGAAACAAGCCTGAACCACAAAGATCAACAGATAGAATTTAATATGGAAAATTAGGAACAGCGTGTTGGGAAGCTGACAGAACATAGTAGAATGCATTGTTTCTAGTTATTAGTAAATACAGAAAGCCACTACCTGTCTAGGGAATAAAGAACAAAGAGGGAAATGAAGTCATGTGTTGAAAAGCCAGGATCACAAAGTCAATCCCACTTGTTGTTCATGACCACTATGTGAGCAGGAGCCATAGAGGTCACTTTTTTCAGAGCTGGGGCTATGGGGACATAGACGCCCAGCCAGAGCTGAAACATAGAGGTAACACAGCCATAACATAGCAAAAGCAGGGAGAATGAGGAGGGGGTACCCTGTTTTTTCCCTTATCCTTTCTGCCAACTTTTGACAGTACCTCCCACTGGCTAACATTAACTGGAAGCTAGCAAAGGAGTTTGGGAAATATAGTCTGATGGAGCAGAGCAGGGGGAGGGCTGGAAAGGCATGTGAGAGCAAAAGGCAAATAACTGGTATGACCTTTCCTTTTGTGGCTAATACCTATCTCCCAGACCTGCTCACATTTAATTCCCACTTAATAACATCACATCTCCAACTACTAGGACCAACTCTTCTTAATATGTCCTCTTATTCTGATCTCTAGATCCATTTCAAAGCCTAGGGTCTATCAGATCCAGATGTGGCTTCAGGTGGCCTATGAGCAACCCTGGTTAATTATTGCCAACTCCCCTCATCTAAATAATGGACACAGATTAAAATGAAAATACAGGTTCATGTGTATTGTATTTTACATTTATGTATTATATTTTATTATATTTTACTATTTAAATCTACTACAGTTCTCATTTATATAACTGTCATGAGGTTGATATCACTTTTGTTCCTTTTTTAAAGTACATTTTATTGATTATGCTGTTATAGTTGTCCCAATTTCTTTTCCTTTTTTCTACCCTCTGCCCAGCATTCCCCCTCTCTCCAGCAATCCCACCTCCCTTAGTTCATGTCATTGGGTTGTGCATATAAGTTCTTTGGTTTTACCCTTTCCTGTACTCTTCTTAGTATCCCCCTGTCTATTCTGAATCCACTAACTATGCCTCTTAATTCCTGCACCATTTGCCCCCTTTCTTCTCCTTTCTCCTCCCAGCTAACACACCTCCTATTGATTACCATACTTATGATTCTGTTCCCACTCAGGTTGTCTACTTAGTTTGTTTCTGTTTTTATTTTTTAGATCTTGTTGGTAGTTATTTGTTGTCTTTTTAATGTTCATAGTTTTTATTGTCTTTTTCCTAAATAAGTCCCTTTAACATTTCATATAATAGTAGGCATGATGAACTCTTTTAGCTATACTTTGTCTGGAAAGCACTTTATTTGCCTTCCCATTCTAAATGGTAGCTTTGCTGGATAGAATAGTCTTAGTTATAGAGCCTTGTTTTTCATCCCTCTGAATACTTCTTATAAGTCCCTTCTTGCCTGAAAAGTTTATTTTGAGAAATCAGCTGAAAGATAGTGTTATAGGGACCCATCTGTAGGTAACTTACTTTTTTCTCTTGCTTCTTTTAAGATTATCTTTTCATGTTTAATCTTTAGCATTTTAATTATTATGTGTCTTGGTGTGACCTTCTTTGGGTCTACCCTGCTTGGGACTTTGTGCCTCCTGGACTTGTATGTCTTTTTTCTTCACCAACCTAGGGAAATTTTCCTTCATTATTTTTTCAAATAAGTTTCTAATTTCTTGCTTTTCCTCTTTTGCTAGCACCCCTAAAGTTCAGATGTTGGCATGTTTTAAGTTGGCTAAGCCTCTCCTTATTTATTTATTTATTTTTTCATTCTTGTTTCCTCATCCTGTACTGGTTGACTGTTTATTTCTTCCTTATGTTCCAACTTGTTTATTTGAACCTCCACTTCCATGCCTTCACCATTGGGAGAAAATAAGATGGCTACAGGGAAGTGGGCAGTGCTGAGTGTTTGCCCTTGTTTCTGAGCAGCTAGAGCAGACAATAAGGAATGTGAGACAAGTGAAAGTTACAGGAAATTGGTATGGGAAGCATCTGGATTCTGGTGCAACTAATCCAGAAATTGCAGACAGCTGGGAGCTGGTGTGACATAGATGCATAGGTCATGGGGCCATAGACTAATTACTTCTAAAGAAAGTCACTGGGTGGCTTGGCCCAGAGCATATAGTGTCTCTTTTTAAAAACAGCTTTATACTGGCTAATTGAATGGATATTTTAGCATCAAATAGTGTGTGTAGATAGTGCAGATTCAGAAGGACTGGAGAATCACACTCCTGTGGAGATCCATATGGCAATGGCAGACAGAAGGAACTGTTTAAGTTTGGAGGAGACTATGGGTATGCCCAACCAAGGATAAGCTACTCTAGCCAGCATCCAGCTTCAGCCACTGCAGGTGGATTGGCAGAGAGGGGACAAAGCATTCAGGGCCTGCCATGATGGTGACAGATGGCAGATTTCTCAGCCCTTCTCCCCAAGGCACTTAAGCCTGACTGCAGATTACAAAGATACTTGATCAAGGAAAAGAGACAGACACAGTAAATAGAATATTGCTAATGGAAAAACACCCTGTCTAGGCCCAGATCTGGCATCATTGGGGACAAAACCAGAAAGAGAAGAAAGAGGGATAAAACCCAGATTATGTGGTAAAGAAATAGATTGCAATCTTCTACATGAAGTTTAAGTCCCCAACATATCCTTTTTAAAATTCATTTCTTGTCCTCACAAGAAGTGCATTTTAAGTAACAAGTGTTTATACATGTTATAGTGTATCACAAATCTTATATTGTCCACTTCCCTCCTCTCACTCCATATTACCACCTATACCCTCTTCTTACTTTTGTTTTAAATTCTATTTTCTCTCCTTCTGAAACTCCTTTCCAATCTCCACCCTAATTACTTCTCCTCTCTCCAGTCCCTTAAAACCATTCTCTTTTTGTCAGTAGCCACCACACACTCTTTTTTCTCTATATATAAAATACATTTGCTCTCTCTCCAGCTTGACTAATAAGTACTCACAGAGTGTAGATATGGAGGTAGCTGTGGTATCTACGCAAACTTATTTCTAGATCTTCACTATTCAGGTATCTCAAATCTTAACATTCCCCTCTCCTACTCCACTCATACCTTTCTCCAGCCTTTTCCTTCTTTCACTTGCAATTAGAGTTTTTCCTTGTCCTAGCCTAGACCCAGCTCCTCATTTAGTATTCCTCCTCCCTATAGCACCTCAATTTCATGTTCCTTTCCTCCACACATTTCTTAAACTCCTCTTTCTCTTATGTTTACCTTGCACTCCCAACCCACATATAGTAAGGATACCTCAAATGCTGTCGATAGTGCTGTGGTGAAAGTTCTTCACTAACTTGGTTTCTTTGTTTTTATAATTCAACATGCTATTTTAATGTGTGTTTGCACTCTTACACAGCAGTTATACATATGATATGTATGTATGTGTGTGTGTGTGTGTGTATACACATACTTCTGTCTAGGCTTAATGCTATACAGTTGCCATTTCATGCTTCATTCTGAGTCACCCCTACCTTTTAATATATAAAATGTAAATTTTGCTTTCTTTCTCTCATTGTCTTGCCATTTTTCATTACTATCATTGCTCCATTCTCTCACCTGTCAGAAAACATTTATAACTCAATGTCAACTCAGCTGTTTCTCCTCTCTTATAATAGTCTTAATCTCTGCACATTCTTATTAATATTGGCTCACTTGCAGCTGAGAATGTGATTGAAGGTATGGGATATCATTAAGGATGTGGGAATTTTATCTGGCTCATATGCAACTGAAAGTGTGATTGAGGGTGGAGGATATCTTTCAAGATGTGTTATTTTGTCTGGACTAGTGGTTCTGTTTTAGGAGAAGCTGACTCCACAAAGTCATGGAGTCCTTGTAGATTCATCTAAGAAACAAAAACAAGTAAATAAACCTAAAATGGGAAGAAAAAGAAACAGTCCATTACTGAAAGGAAAGGAGAAGCCCCCAGAAAAACTGATAAGTGAAATGGAGGTAAGCAATCTATGGGTTATAGAATTCAAAGCAATGGTTATAAGAAAACTTAAGGAGCTCAATGAGCTCAACAAACTCAAGGAAAACTACAAAGAACTCCAGGATAACTATAAAAAAACTCCAAAGAAACTATAAGGAACTTACATAAAATTATACCAGCATTTAAAAGGACATAGAAACCATTAATAAGAATCAGGAGAAAATGAAGAACACAATTTTTGAACTGAAGAACATAGATGGAATCAAAAGCAGTTTAGAGGAAGCAGAGAACTGGATCAGAGAGCTGGAGGACAACATAGAAAAAATACCCAGGCACTGCAACAAAATGGAAAAAGACTGAAAAAAAAAATGAAGAAGCTATAAGAGAGCTGCAGGACAACATGAAATGTAATAATATTCATATCATATGGAAATCAGAAAGAGAGGGATTGAGGCAAGGAATATAAAGCCTGTTTTGAAAAAGTAATGACAAAATACTCCCCAAATTTGGGGAGATAAAAATTACCCAAGTCCAGGAAACACAGAAGGTCCCAATGAAAATGAACCCAAACAAGCCTACAACAAGACACATCATAGTTAAAATTCCAACACTCAAAGATAAAGAGTGAATTCTAAAGGGAGCAAGAGAGAAACAGCTAATAAGATACAAGGGACCTCCGATAAGGCTATCATCTGATTTCTCAACAGAAACACTACAAGCCAGAAGAGAATGGCAAAAAATAGTCCAGGCAATGAAGGTAAAGGCCTCCAACCAAGACTACTCTACCCAGTAAGGCTCTCATTTTAAATAGAAGATGAAATAAGGAGTTTCCAAGACAAAAGAAAACTAAAAGGATATATCTCCACCAAATCACCATTGCAAGAGATATTAAAGGGAACGCTTTAAAAAGATGAAGAGGGTTGGGGGGGAAATGCAGGTACAAAGGGAAAAATGATAATGAATAAGTACCTACCAATAATAAACTTAAATGTAAATGGATTAAATGCTCCAAATCAAAAGACATAGGGTAGCTAAACAGATAGGAAAACAGGGCCCACATATATGCTGGACCCACCTCAGAACAGGAGATCTACACATACTGAAAGTGAAGGGATGAAAAAATATATTTCAAGCAAATGGACATGGAAAAAAAAGTTGGACTAGCAATACTCATATCAGACAAAATAGACTTCACAACAAAGTCCATCAAAAGAGACAAAGGAGGACATTTCATAATACTTAAGAAAATAATCCATCAAGAAGACATAATCCTTGAAAACATATGCACCAAATATTAAAGCACCTGATTATATAAGAAAAATCTGGGGGACAGAGGGGAGCAAAAAGGGGATGAATGTAATACAACAACAATAAAATTAAAAAAAAATCTTAGAGAACTATAAGAAGGATATAGACAACAGCGCTATCATAGTAGTGTATTTTAACACCCCATTGTCAACAATGGATAGATCTTCCAAGCAAAGGCACACCAAGGATATTATGACATTGAAAAACACTCTAAATAAAATGGACTTAACTGATTATATATATATATATATATATATATATATATATATATATATATAACTTTTCATCCCAAGGAAGCAAAATACATATTCTTTTCAAATGAACATGGAACATTCTCAAAGATAGACCACATGATAGGACATAAAACAAGCCTCTACAAGTTCAATAAAATGAAATTATATCAACCATCTTCTCAGATCAGAGCCGTTTCTCAAAAGCATAAATTAAAATTATCTATAGAATAAGATACAATACTGGACATATTTTCTCTAAGTTATGGAACACAGGGATGTTTTGGCTTTCCAGATATTAATGTCAATATGTATTTAGTGCATATTGTACTAGGCATTCAAAAGCCTCCTTGTTTTTCTTTCTCAGGTGCACACTAACCCTAGGAAATGACCGCAGGTCCCTTCAAGGAGTTCTTGGAAAAAAACTTACAAGTTATTTTATTTCTGACAGTGGTGAAATGGCCTTCGTAAGGAGAACTGGCCTTCTTCTCTTCATCAAGGGGTTGGGGTTTCTATGATCTGGCAAAGGTCTGGAAACTGAAAGAAATATAACTTTCTCTTGGTTACTTATGTCATGTTTCTGATTATTAAAAAAATTTCTGGTTACAGAAATTAATGCTTTAGTAAGATGTCCATTTGTTTCATTTCAAATGTGACTGTGATCCCTGTAGTTTAAACTTAAGACTATCTTTACTCTTATTGCTCACTGTAGTGATTGTTCTCACCTTGTCTGCTGATTAAGCACTAGCAGCTGTACTGATTGCTCCATGATCTCATCATTCCTGCTGAGTCAAAAAGCCCATTTCAATAGAGAGTCTCCCACTGTCATTATCACAGGGTTTTTCAAGGCTGGTGGTTGCTTCCTTACAAAAGCATTTCTCAAAGCCTTAAGGGAAGTCTATGGATTCTCCAGGAAAACAGTTATGTTGTGGATAGTGGATTGCACCTTTCAACTTTCTCATATTCCTAAATATTTGCATTCCTTTATTGATATCATCCCTGGGAAGTTCTGGTCTCTCTACCTTATTAAGATTCACATATCATTATTGGGCCCAGGTTTCAGTTAACCAACCATCCAAATTGTTAGAGCCATAGAGCCCTTCAGGCTAGCACATGAAGTCCAGAATTTTGGATAGTAGTCCCCATGTAAATAAACTAGTCCAGCTCAATGTTTTATTTTCTCTCAGGTTCTTGTGGGTATATATTTAGCAACATCTTACAGTTGTCTTGGCATATAAGCTATCTCCTCCAGAAATAGACTTTGGGTACATGAGCCTGACTCTGACAATGGGTTTGGAAGTAGTGAACCCTGAGAAAGAACACATCTATTAAGAAGGGCTCCTGGTGGCTAACTAGGTTAAATTTCTTTTTTTAAAAAAGAGACTAGCAGCCATTTCTACAATGGGGCTTCTCATGCAAGGTACACTTCAGGGGAAACCTCGCAATGAACCTGCCTGCCTGCCTAACTGCCTGCCTGCACAATGTTTCTGCCATCTGAGCCAGCCTTTATAAAAGAGTTCCTGGAACCTCATTTCAACCAATGGGACTGGGGATTTCCCCATCTCAGTTCTGACCAACCACAGTAGCTCTATTCTGACCAATCAGAACAGTGCCTTTTGGACCAAGCTGCAAGGATTTAGAGTTCCTATTTGCATGAGGGCAAACCAATCAGGGACCAGGGACAGGGACTTCTGTTCATATAAGTCAGCTCCTTTCTGGCTCTGAGAGTGCACTTTCCATTTCCCTGGAAGATTGAAGATGTCTTGCAAGAGAAGGACAAAGCAGATGCTGAGCTTAGCTGCCTAGCTGAAGAGGGGTCTGGCCCCAGGAATACCTCACATCTGTACTACCACGCACTTGAGCTGTTCCACAGCCCAGCTGTCCCACCATTGAGCTGTTTGCACTAAATAAATTTCCTTCTTCACCACATCCCAAATTGGGGGTTTCTGTTAAACTGAATTGATGCCAACAGCCATCAAAGTAATAAGCAGAGGTGATGCAAATCTTTAGGAAACTAGGCATTTCCTTGAAAAGCAATGATCTCAAGTTAGTGGCCTCAGATGATGTGGAAGTGGATGTTTCTGCTAGTAAGGAAGTCTCAGTGGATTTGGGATGCAAGGTTCTCAGATTCTTACAAACTCATCCAGATGTTCTCATCTCAATCTCAAGGTTCCATGAGTCATACTGATAATTTCCTAACTGTAATGTAAAAGATATGACAGTCCTAAAGGTTACACTTGTCTTGTAATTTGGAAGTTGGAAAACTATATTTTGGATCTAGTACTCATCTTCTGATATAAAATGCAACATTTTGTTAAGGCAATTATGGAATGTCTAAATTTCTTTGACTGGCCTCGACTTGACCCAAGAGTTAAAAACTCTGAAATTAGTCCCTTTTTACTTCTTATAATAGTGCAATGTGAAGTCAGTCCTTCATTACTACTAGAACCATCATTACCACCATAATTACTACCATTACCATCATTATTACTGTATAAGTACATTATCTATTATACTTCATGTTCCATAGTCTTGCTTTTAAGAGGCTCTTCACCTCAAGTCATTACAGGTAATAATTTAATCATTGTGATTTCATAAAATTATCAGAGCCTATAACTGCTTTCAAGCTCAAGTAGGTAAGCAAGCTGAGAGTTCTTGAGTCTCAGAATTCCTGAGGCCATTTCTGGGATAAGCCAGAAACCAATGAGGGTAGAAACTGCATCCTGAAACCAAACAAGTTTCTGGCATAGTAATGGACTATAAAGATTATACTTGATGATTTATTAACTGTATGATCTTTGGGATCTTGTTTCATCTCTCTAACAGTGTTCTCATTCATATAGTGGAAGTGATATTATTTTTCTGTTCTACCACACTTTGCCATAAATCATAGATCTCTACTCATGCTTCCAGCTACAGATTCATGAAACTTGGAGGACATCAGAGCAGCAGCTTAAAACTGTCAGTGAAAAGTTCTGCCCAAATAGAAGAACAGTTCCAATCAAATCTCTCACTTGAGAATTAAAATAGATGAGGCCTGAGGACTCCTCATGTTGGAGAAAGTTTGGGGCCATGGATAAGGTGATAAAGAAACAGAGGTGACAAAGTCAAAGGAAGAAAAAATGGAGGGAAGAAGAGAGAAAACTGGAGGAGGCAGAGACTGTGAGGAGAGTGAGGGCCTTCATGGAGTGTCAGCATCTACCACCAATATGCACAGGATTCTGCCCTGGTTCCTCACTTGGGTTCCCTGAGAGGCCCCTATATCTTTATTTTAAAACAGAAACAAACAAACAAACAAACAAAAACATGAGTGAAACCCTCTCTTTCACCTGAATGGTTTACATGGTCTGTATTTCTTAAAACCAAAAGATCTTGCTTGGTGGGGGGTGGGGGGCGTTGGAGAAAATCTTGAATTCATTGTTGTGAGTATTAAATGAGGTAATCTGTGCAAAACTCCAGATTTACTAGGAAAAAAATGTTTTCAGAATTGGATAACTCAGGGTTAAAATTCTGAGCTTACAATGTATTAGCATGGCCTTAGCACCCTCCCTGAACCTCACTTTGACCAAATGTAAAAAAGAAGATAATAATTCAATTTAGAATGTTCTTCTGAACCAATCAGTTGCCATTCACAGACCCATTTTTTAAAATCTAGCTCTATTGACATTCTCACAAACCCTTCCTAAGTTCGACAGGGGGTCATCTCCCTTCTATGCCTTTATATATTATATTAATCTGATTATGCCTTATACTACTAATTTGTCTACCTGACTTATCTCTGCAACCATGCCATGGACATCCTTTCCTTTATCCTCTCTGGGGCATGGCAGTGAGCCTCTCAGAAAGGAGGTATTAAATAGATGTTCCTTGACTGAGTGAAGCATTTACTGTCCATTAGAATCACATTCTTACTTTTATTTTTATTGAATTGATTAGAGTGATATAAGTTAATACAATTATATTGGTTTCAGGTGTACAATTCTATAATACGTTGTATTGTGTGTTCACCACCCTAAGTCAAGTCTCTTTCCATTACCATTTGTCCCCTAGTCCCTCCTTTAGCCTCCCCTCACTTCAGTACCTTATAGTAATCACTATGCTATTGTCTTTGACAATAGCATTATTCCTTTTTTTTTTTTTGCTTAATCCCTTTACCTTTTTCACCCAGCCCTGCAACCCCTCTAATCTGACAGCTATCAGTGTGTTCTCCATCTATGAGCCTGTTTCCATTTTGTTGGTTTATTTTTTATTAGATTCCACATATGAGTGAAATCATATGGCATTTGTTTTTCTCTGACTGGTCTTATCTTTCTTTTAATTTTCAACTCCTTTTCTTAGAAATAATATTTCAAATACATCTGGCTTTATTTGATTATATATATCATATATAATCATTTCTGAAATGTATCTCAATAATAATCAGCAAATACTAAATTATTTTTTCTTTCAGCATTAATGCCATGTGAATATTCTGAAATTTTTTAGCTAAAACTTTAATGAATATGGAATAAGAGATATTCAAGGGAATGGTAAGAGATAAAATATTGTCTACTATGATTCTGTTAAGATAATGAAAATAATTTAGAAAAGTAGGAAGATTCATAGGAAAACTGATGATCCTTAGTGGAGAAAAATGACAATTGGTAAAAATTAACTATAGAATGGGGGTGATGTGACCAATCAAGAATGGGGCCAAATCAAGAATGGGGCCAAAAACAAAACAAAACAAAAAACAAAAAACAAAAAAAAAAAAAACACACACACACACAAAACTATGGTATGGTTTGAAAGATGATGTCATTTCAGTTAAATTAAAAACAATTTCTATATCCCCTGCTTTAATGAATGGCCCAAACCTAGACATTACCTAACTGTTAAATGGTTGATGAGCATGCTCTTTTGATACACATAGACATCCCTTCATTTCAACACACCAAACAGTTTGTTTGTTAAGTAAAACTGGGATACTCCCACCCATGTTCTCTATGTTCTCAAAAAAAGAAAAAAATATGAGTGTACAGAGTAAAATCCAACTTGAATTAAATAAGTTAGTTACAGGTTCATGTTCAGTTATCTGTAGTAAGGGGGAGAAAGAATCCATTTGAAGAAGGGCATCTGAGTTGAATGAAAGTTCCAAATGCACTAATCAGCTGAATTTTTTCATTAATTACTTGATGTGGAGGTCTTATCACAAGTTAATAACTTTGAAATGATCTCAGAGTTATGGTGTGTGAGCTAGTTATCAATTTTTTCCTGAATAAAATGATTTCCTCCCTAACAAACATAAATCAGAATTATAACACTCTCTCCTTATTTAAACAGATCAGCCTGACAAGATTTGTTTAGAACAAGCTGGAAAGTATCTTTTTAATGCTATTAGGAGATCGACAAATGACATCAGTGACATCCCAAAAAGGAAATAGATCAAATCAAATAAGCTCAAATAAGAGCACCCCAGTGACTTTGGCTCCATGTTAAAATAAATGTTGGTGAATATCAATCAGAATGCTTGCTGTCTTCTAATGGGAGCTGTTCTGTGATTTACTCCTGACTTGCAGCTAGACAATGAGACAATGGGAGGGGCTCTTAATGAGACACACTCAGGTTGGCAGGAGGGGTGGGGCACAGCCCTGCTGTAGTACCCAGTGAAAAGAAAGCTAGTCTGGCAGAAAAGCGTGAAAGCCCTGGGCCCAGGTTTGCAAAAGGAATCAGCAGGGGCTCCAAATGAGTTGAAGGGGCTCTAAGGTAAGGGGAAATAGGAGGACCTGGAAATCTGAAGGGCCCAGTCCTCATTTACCTCAAAGAACAGCAAAGCAAAGGTCTAGTCTGAGTTGGAACTGATATTCTAGATGGATTAGTGGGGCAGGGACCTTGGGGCTAGGGACTCCGTGATAGCCTAGTTAAGATGTTTTGGGCACACACAAGGTGGAGACAGAGAATAACAGAAATTTAGTTCTTATCTCAGATTAGGATTGATCCTGGAAAATCAAAATGCAGGAAGAACTGGACCTGCAGAGAGGGATCAAGCAGTCCCAATGGCCAGGAGTACGGAGGGCCTTACAGGCTGAGTGGTCAGCTGGGCAGGCTGATGGAGGCTGTAAAGAGCTGGAACAACAGAGTACTGATTCTGATTCTGTGCCCAATGACTTTAGACTAATGTCTCAACTTCATTTACCTCTTTTGAAAAAGAGTGGTAATATCACCACTCCCTCCTACAGTCGGGGTTAAAATCTCATTTTTCTTTCCTGGTTCCATGTTATTTATATGGTCCTTGTGTGTACAAAGATGTTAATCTAATGTCAGCCTTCAACTTTCTTACCTCATTCTATACTCTCTCCCTGGATTCCCTCATTAACTCCTGCTACACTTTCAGCCTTGGCCAGTTTATCTGATTTAATAAATAGATACATAACTAAGTAATGACATAAACACAACTGAAATGTAGTTCTTGATTAAGTAAGCAGTCCAATGTCATGATGGGAGGGAAGAATGACTGTTCCATGCAGTAATTCAGGGACCCAAGTTCATGGAGGCTCTGCTGCCTTCAACATATAGCTTATTGGTTATTCTATCATAGCTGCTAATGGAGGAAAAAGGACATGAAGGAGCACACGAAGAAAGTTTTAAAGGCTAGGAATGGAAGTGACAAATGATTTTCTTATACTCCACTGTCTAGAACTCAGTCACATGACTACACCTAACCACAAGAAAATATGAGAAATATAGAAAGGTGGTGAGCTCAGAAAGTAGGCAACACTGGGTTTAGGAAGCAGCTATTAGTCACTGCCACATTAATCCTCAGTTTACAGCTATCTTCAGTATGTACCTCTACTCCCACAGGAACCTAAAACTAAACCTGCAACATCACACTCACTAACGTCCCAATAAAACCTGATCCTTCTACATTATTTTCTCAGTTAATGTTAATATTCATTTAGATTCTCACCTATAAACCTCTGAGTGACTTTGCTACTCCATCTTTCAGTAAGGTCTTCTTTTTTCTTTTTCTTTTTTAAGAGAAAGGAGAAACACAAAGAAAGAGAAGGAAAGAAGCATCAATTGGTTGAATTGGTTGTCTCCTACACACTGCCCAATAAGAACTGAATCCACAACTCAGGCAGGGAATTGTGTGCCCTCCCAGGGAATTAAACTTGTGACCTTTCACTTTGTGGAATGATGCCTAGCAACTAAGCTACACCAGTCAGGGCTCTGTCAGTATTTTGGAGTGTGGCCATGAAAATGCACAGCTCATGCCTTCTGCTACAGGGAACATAGTTGATTGAAGGCACCATCCATTGAAGATCCCTTCTGGGTTTATCTCTATGCTTCCATTGAGACCACACTTACCATGGGCTATTCCTAGTTTGTGACTGAGTACACACAGCTCATTCCTGCAAGATGTAGGACTCCTTGAGAGGGATATTTTGGCTTGAGTAGTCCCCATCATACTGGCAGAAACTTTTTTGGCAGGTGTTGTTCCTAGACTCTCCTCCACATTGCTTCTTCCTTTTTTTATTCACCAAAATCAGACTTTCTTGTACTCTCTAGGGTCTCATCACTTTTATTTTTCACAAGTGTTTTCCCTAGCAAATCTCTCACAAAGAAGTCTAAAACATGTTGTCATCTGCTTTCCAGAGGACCTGAACTAATGCAGTATCAAAGTTTTCCCATTTTTCATCCCCACAATTACTGCCATAGTTCACATGCATTCTCCTTCTCCCTTGTACAATTTCAAAAGCTTCTTTTGGTGTTCCTGCCTCCAATCTAGTTATTTTTAAATGAAGCACCTATACCTCCACAGAGTTCCATTTCTAAAAAGTAGATATTAACACACCATTCTTCTGATCAAATGTCTTCAATCATTTCCACCTGCCACCTATGGAATCCACCTAAATTCCTTAAAATATGGTCCAAAAGTCCTTTACAGTCTCCCCCCACCTAGCATCCTACCACTACCTTCCCACATTTGAAACACTTGCCTTTCTCTGAAATATATTGTCCTCTATCTACCTGAAATGGTTTCCAGCTATTTATCATTCCATCAAAATCTTATTCATCTATTAAAGCTCATGTCAAAAACCTTCCTAATCATTAAAGACCTATTTCTTTCCTCTTATGGGTTCTCAAAGCATTTTGCACATATCAGTTACCTTGCATGGTTTTATTTAAGTGTATGTCTATCTCCTCTAGTAGCTGAAGATTCTTGAAGAAAATGATGGTGTTTCACTTATTTATTCATTCAGCAAATAGTTTTTGAGCACTTGCTATTTCCTAGGTTCTTTTGTGGGTGTTGGGGATAAATCAACAAAATATTTTTTAATTGCTATTCCTATGGAGTTTTATTCTAGCATATATCCAGTGCGTTGAGTGGTACTCTTGTATATAGCAAGTATCTCATTGTTTGTTAATACTGAGAATAAAATCTTTATTTAAAATACCCTGCTAATCAAAAATATAGCTAATGACAATGCTAAAATTCACACTTATTTTAGGAGAGAAAATGAAGTTAAGGTTTGGAATATCTACAGAATTTGCATAAATATGAGTCACAATTTAGGCTGAGAACTTGATGCAAAATATAAGAAGGCTGATAGCATATCAAATGAAAGGGGACAACCTCTGTGTCGAAGCTAATATGAATCCACATGTCAACAATGGGAGCATACTTGTCTAGGAGTTATTTGCAGAAATGACTCCTTCTCTAGTTGGCTTTGTGAAAAATGCTCCTGTCATATTAAGATGCCTTGCAAATGTCACTGGGCTGGAACTAACCTGAAGCACAGTCATGGAATCAGATGCAAATTTTAACTCTGAAAGATGGAAAGCAGACAGAGTGAATAATTTCTTATAGAGAACTTTTCATCTTCTTCTTGGATACTTTCAAAGTGACAACATCATTCTTTTGCAGAGTAGACCATTCTCCTCTGTTTCTAGGCAGTCCTCATTACATTTATTCCTCATCTATTTCATTTTTGTTTTTGCCCAAACTTCCTATTGAATAAGATTTCTGCTTATAGCCAAATGCGTTAATTATATTCCTAGAAATAGTTTAAGCAACAGTACAAAGAACATTTAAAATCAACCCAAATTCTACCACCCAGAAAGAACCTTCATAAATATTTAGAAAACAACTTTATAGAAATATCAAATTATGTTAATACAAAAATAAAAGTAATTATACCAAAATGAGATATCACAATTCTACTTTTAATTTTAACTTGTTTAATAACTTCATTTTGAAGTATAGCACACATACAGAAAAGGAAGCAAATCAAAACTATAAATACAATAAATTTTCACTCAAATTAATACATCTATACACTCCCCATATAGGTCAAGGAATGAAATACCAGTATCCCAAAAGCTCCACTCTTGCCTCCCCCATAAGATTCCTGCTAGGATAACTAACCCTAAAATTTATATGGAACCACAAAATATCCAAAACAGTCAAAGTAATCTTGAAAAATAATAAAATAAGAGGTATTATTCCCCCTGCTTTCATTATACTACAAATCTATAAGAATAAAAACAACATGGTACTGGCACAAAAACAGACACAAAGGTCAATGAGATAATGAGAGCTCAGAAGTAAATTCTCATTTACATAGTCAATTAATCTATGACAAATGAGACAAAAATTTACCACAGGATAAAGACAGTTTCTTTAATAAGTGGCATTGGAGAACTGAACAGATATAAGCAAAAAAAATAAAACTGGACAAGTCTTATACATCATATTTTTTAAAAGCCCTCAAAATGATGAAAGACTTAATTGTAAGACTTGAAACCATTAAACTTCTAGAAGAAAACATAGACAGCCAACACTTTGACATCAGTATTGGCATTATCTTTTTAGATGTTTCCTTATGCAAGGGAAACAAAAGCAAGAATAAACAAGAAAAACTACATCAAACTAAAAATGTTTTTCACAGCAAAGAAAATCATCAACAAAACAAAATTACAACCTACTGAATGGGAGAAGGTATTTGCTAATAACATATCTAATAAAGGGTTAATCTCCAAAATATATAAGGAACTCATACTAACTATTTAAAAAGCAAATTAAAAATAGAAAGAAGACCTTAATAGACATTTATCCAAAGAAGACATACAGCTATGGCCTGGTTTCTTAGCTGGTTGGAACATTGTCCCATACACCAAAAGGTTGCAGGTTTGATCCCCAGCCAAGACACATACCTAACTTTTGGGTTGGATCTCTGGTTTGGATGCATGTGGAAGGTGCATCCTTTATTTTTTCCTGAGGAAGGCTTTATTGTTTCCATTTGGTCCAATGCCTGGGAGAGGGTTCCAGGAGGTTAAAAGGGCATCTAATGGTTTCAGGGAGAGGCTCAGGCAAAAGCCAGATACCAGGGAAGTGCAGAGGGGCCCCTTGAAGGCCTCTGGGCTCCAAAGACTTCCCAGTCATGTTTGAGGGTGAGCATTTCAAAGAGATATTTTCCCATCCCAGCCTGGGGGCTAGCCAGCCTGCAGATGTTATTCAGGTGGTCGCCCATCCTCTTGATGACTTTCACTTCCTCATCCAGGAAATGATTCTCCAGGAACTCACAGAGATGAGAGTCTATGCAGGTAGAACCCAGGGCACGCAGATCCAGAAGGGCCCTGGTTCAAGCTCTTCTCTAAGGTCAAGGTGGCTTCCATGGCTCCCTGGGTTTTTTGCCACTCATCCTGGGGAGATTTCATCACATCCTGGAAGAAAATGTGGCCACTGCACTGGTTTTGCAGCTTTAAGAGATGCTGGGCACCCTCAGGCTTCTCCTGAGCCAACTTTGAGAAGTGGCTCAGGCCCTGCAGAGCCACATTGTCACAGTCAAAGTAGAAGCCCAGAGAGAGGTAGGTGTAGGAGGCCCACATATACAAGTTGATCAGGTGGTTGACTGCAGCCTCCACCTAGGTGGAATAATTCTGATGAATTTGGGAGCTCATGGTTGTTCCACAGTGAAGATTTCAGATAAAAAACAGGAAACAAAAAATGCTGTTGGCTGCCTCACACATGCAATCTATTAATGATGTTTCTCTCTCTTTCCTCTTCCTCTCTCTCACAAATCAATAAAAACATATACTCGGGTGAGGATTTTTTAAAAAACATACAGATGGCCAATAGATATATGAAAAGATACTAACCCATCATTAATCATTAAATAAATGCAAGGTAAAGCAATAATATATCATCACACCCCTGTCAAAATGACTATCTTCAATAAATCAACAAATAACAAGTGTTGGCAAGGATGTGGAGTGAAGGGAACCCTTATGCACTGTTGGTAAGACTGTAAATTGGTGCAGCCACTATAGAAAAATGTATGGCAGGTCATCAAAATATTAAAACTAGAACTATGACCTAGAAATCCCATTTTTGGGTATCTAACTAAAGAAAACAAAAACACTAACTTGAAAAGACATATGCACCTGTACCCTTATGTTTATTGAAGCATTATTTACAAGCAAGCTAGATATTCATAGATGAAAGGCTAAAGAAGAGATGGTACATATATACAATGAAGGTTATCCATAAAAAATAAAATTTGATCACGAAAACCAAGATGGTGGAGGAGTAAATGGGGATACACCAATCTTCTCCCAACACCAACATGGAATTGCAACTTGGGGAAGAATCATCCAGAATAACCAACAGATCACCAACTGGAGAGAAGCCTCATTACCACAGACAGAACAGAAGAGGCTGATTCATCACAACATAACCAGGAGGAAGTGTAGAGATGCAAGAGGGCTGGCTGGTCTCCCTTGGGCAGACAGCGAAGGGATGGAGAAACAGCTTTGCAGCTGGGGGTTCCACCTGAAAAGGGTGGGATCTAAACCCCCAACTGGGCTTCCCAGCCTACAGCAACAAAGCTGTAGAGAGTACAACAGCACCCAGGTATGAAAAGCAAAAAGCCTCCAGGTTTAGTCAGCTTGACAGAGAGACTGAGTTCTTAAAGGGACCATGCATGAAAATACAGTGGCACCCACCTACCCTGGGCTCCAACAGAGAAGGGGCAGAGTGGACTAGAGATGCTTGGGGAAAGTTTGGGGCAGTGGCTTTAGGGGGAGAGTTGAGGGAGCAGCTTGTGAGTCTAGTGAAGACCCATCCCGCATATAGCCAGCAGACCTCTCTTTTCCAAAGGGCAGTGGCCTGAGGCGAAACTACCACCCTACCCATAGGAGTTAATCCTTCCCACCCAGCAGTGTCTAAACCTGACCTCAGATCACAGACTGACTGGATTAACAACTAAAGGAGACAGACAAAAGCTGACTAGGCCCGGACTGGGACCTGAGCTAATGTCACCAAGCATGGAGCCAGGAAGTAAAAAAAAAAAAAAAAAAATGCACCTCTACACCACAGAAGGTCACACCATGTCAAAGCAGACCAATCCAAAAAGCAGAAACAAATGAGTCACCAAAACTGTGGAGACAAAGAAAATAAACCCTCAGCCAAAGGAAAGGAGGAATCCCCAGGAAGAGTGCAAAATGAAACAGAGGCAAGCACACTCTCAGACATGGAATTCAAAATAATGATGATAGAGAAGTTCAATGAGTTCAAAGAAAACTACAAACAACTCCAGGAGTACTACAAAGAACTCCAGGAAAGCTACAAGGAACTTACTGAGAACTACACCAGTATTAAAAAAGACAAAGAAACCATGAATAAGAGCCAGGAGGAAATGAAGAATACCATTTCTGAATTGAAGAATACAGTAGAAGGAATCAAAAGCAGTCAAGAGAAAGCAGAGGATCAAACCATTGAGCTGGAGGTCAATGAAGAAAAAAATTCCCAGGCAGTGCAACAAAATGAAAAAAGATTGAAAAAGAATGAAGAGGTTTTAAGAGAGCTGCAGGACAACATGAAACACAATAACTCTGTATCATAGGGATGCCAGAAGGAGAAGAGGAGGAGCAAGGAATAGAAAACTGCTTTGAAAAAGTAATGACAGAAAACTTCCCTAACTTGTGGAGAGAAAAAGTCATGCAATTTCAGGAAGTACAGAGGGTCCCAGTGAAGATGAACCCAAACAGGCCCAATCCAAGACATATTATCATTAAAATGGCAAATTTCATGGATATGGACAACAGGTGGGATTGACTTTGGAGGGGAATGGGTGGGTGGGGAGGGGGACAAAGGGGAGCAAAAAGGGGGTGGATATAATACAACAACAATTAAATTAAAATTTTTTAAAAATGTAACTTTTAAGTGGCCAGTCATGAGAGAGGTTGAGTTATCTTGCTGGAATGGGGTGAAGGTTAAGATGTGGACTTGTCTTGTCCAGGACATACCCCACTTCATCACAGCCTCTTGGACAAAGATTGTATCTTTTTCTTGGAAAAGAGCTTTGAAATACTCTCAAGGACTTGTATAAATTCTTTGTTGTTCTTGGGGTACTTGAAGAAATGCAGTGTGGGTAGATGTAAAGAGGAGCATCTTATGTGGGGGTATCATTTCCTGGGGATATCTGCCTGAATTTACAACTCCTGTCACAGTTGCTTAAGTAAAATCCATACAGGAAAAAAAAAAAAAAAAAGGCAAATTTCAAAGACAAGGAGAGAATCCTAAAAGCATCAAGAGAGAAACAGCAAATAACAAATAAGGGGGCTCTGATAAGATTATCAGCTGATTCCACAGAAACACACAAGCCAGAGGGAATGGAAAAAAAAATATTTCAAGCAATGAAAAACAAAGGCCTGCAACCAAGAATACTCTACCCAGCAAAGCTTTCATTCAGAATGAAAGGTGAAATAAGGAGTCTCCCTGACAAAAAAATGGCTAAAAGGATACATCTCCACCAAACCAGCATTACAAGAGATGCTAAAGCATCTGCCTTAAGAAGATGAAGAAGCAGAGAGACAGATAGGAACACAGGTACAAAGAGAAAAATAGATAATGAATAAGCACTTATCAATAATAAGCTTAAAGGTAAATGGATTAAATGCCCTAATCAAAAGACATAGGTTAGCTGAATGGATAAAAACTAACTTTAACTTACAAATGCTTTAAAATGATCTTGTTATGAATAGATTTTACTAAATAAGGTATAATTTTGTATATTACTTGTACCTGCATTACTGCAGGTTAAGTTCTCTTATTAAAGAAGTTTTACAATATGGGAAAATCATGTTACTTGCAATAACTCAGAAAATTTTAATGCAGTTAAGAAGTAAAAAGAAAGAAAATGTGGATGTATATTACATAGGATATATGCTACCTTTCTTATTCACTGTTAAAAATATGCACTTATTTGTGGGTGTGTAATATATAGATTTTGTTAGCAATTTATGTTTTAAATAGCAATCAACTGGTTGTGTGTGTTGTGTGTGTGTTGTGAAATCAGTCAATCTTTAGGTTAGAAAAGATGCTGAGAATGAAGACCAATTTGGATGAAAGTTGCAAGCTACTAAACTATATGATTCGTGTATATAGGCAATATATATTCTCATATTAGCATGTAAATTAGGTGCTAAAATACTAGCTATTTTCAAAAATAGCTAGAAAACTATTCTACAAAATTATTTAAATCTTAGAGATTTTTATTCTTTACCTCAACTCAGTAAACATAATAATTTCTAATCTGGAGACCAGCTGAGCACTGCAGGTGTCATTATTTCTGAAGGATTCAACTTGTAAAATACATGTAGAGGAAAAACAGAGGGTATTGAAAGAAGACCTGTGCACAGCCAAAAAAAAAAAAAAAAAAAATCAATCTACTATTTAAGAGAGAAAACTCCAAAAAGAATAAGTTGTAGTTCCAGTAGCTTAAAATAAAGTTGAGTTGTATTATTGGAGGGGGCAGGATCTGACTAAAACCAAATTCATTTTTTATGATGGGTTTGGCACTGTCTCTAGAACAACTTGCACAAAAATGAGTTCTGCAATATATCATTTCATGACATATTTTACAAAAATAGCATTCCAGAATAAAATAAGTATTAAAAAAGAAAAAAGCTGGTTAATTTGCTGTAATATACCTAAAATACTATACTACTAACATGTAATAGTAGTAGTATTTTAGCTTACATGTTATACTAACATGTAATAATTATATAAGCTATTTGCACATTTTTTTAATTTTAATTTCATTGTTGTTGTATTACATCATCCCCTTTTTCCTCTCCTCTGCCCCCTTTCCCACTCACCTACTCCCCTGCAAAGATAATACCACTTGTTTTCCATGGTTTTTCCATGTTAGTTCATTGACTAAACTGCTCCCCTTCTTTGCCTCCTCCTCCCACCTCCCCCTTCCCCCATCCCCTCTGCCCACTGAAGGTCTTTTCATTGTATTCACGTATCTGGTTCTGTTTTGCTTGTTTGTTTGTTTTTGTTCATTATTGTCCTGTAATGGGTGAGATTATATGGTATTTGTCTTTCACTGGCCCAGTAAGTCCACTACTAAGACTATACCTGAAGAACCCTGAAATATCAATTCATAAGAACCATGTTCATAGCAGCACTATTTACTTGGCCATAGCCAGGTGCTGGAAACAGCCTAAGTGCCCATCAGTGGATGATTGGATCAAAAAATGTGGCTCTTGCAATTTTACATTCTCTCATTTTTTCTTATTCATGTACTTAATTTTACCTTCAAAATTAAAAGCAAATAAATAAAAATTAAAAAATAAAAAATTTGGCCCTGTCTGGTGGCACAGTGGATAAGATGCCAGCCTGAAGACCCAAAGACAGCTGGTTTGATTCCCAGCCAGGGCACATAACCAGGTTGCAAGCCAGGTCTTCAGCCAGGTCCATGGCTGGAGACAGGTGAAAGACAACCATACATTGATGTTTCTCTCCCTCTCTGCCTCCCTCCCTCCCCCCCTATCTAAAAATAATAAATAAATCTTTTAAAAAATAAATTTTTTCAATTGAATGGGAAAAATAAATAGTCCCTCTAATCAGTAGTCTCTTCTTCTTTCAAATATTATCCTGACTTCTAATATAATAGAATAGTTTTGCCTTTGCTTTTATAATAGGTATTATTTTATATCTAGCTTCTTTGACTCAAAACTGTGAGACTCATCAATGTCATTGCATGTATCTGTAGTTCATTCCTTTTTCATTATTATGTAGTATTGCATTATGTTCCACAATTTATGTATGCATCCAACTGTCCATGGACATTTGGTCTACTTCTTTTGGTACTATTATAAACAATGCTGCTATAGAAATTCATTTTTTAATTTTCTGACACACATATGTACACATATCTGTTAGATATTATCCAGGAGTAGAATTGTTGGGTCATGGAACATAAATATGCTCAATTTCAATCAGAAAATTTCAAACAGTTTTCTAAGGTATTAGTATCAACCTACTATTACAAACAGTGGATGAGAATTCCAGGTATCTCCACCTTGTCTATTCTTGACATTGACAGTTTTTTTCTTCATTTTAGCTATTCTGGGAGTAGTGGTTTGAATTTTCATTTCTCTAAAGACTAATGAGATTGGGCATCTTACAATGTATTTATCGCCCATTTGGGATATCTGTTTTATGAAGTGCCTGTTAAAATCCTTTACCCAGTTTTTCTATTGGGTTGTTTGCTTTTTTCTCATTACTTTGTTATGATTGTGTTGTAAATAACTTCTCAGGCCCTGTGAACCCTCTTAATGCTGTCTTGGTGACAACTTTTCATTGTGTCAATCTTTATTTTATAGTTAGTGCATACATTTACTTTAAACAACAAATGAGTGAAATTTTACTTGAATTTAACAGAAAAAAAGATCAGAATTTAAGGGATTGCTGAATTTCAGATAAATGTGTTTTTTGCATTTAAAAAGTACTAATTTCTGAGGAAAAAAATGGCGACAGAGTAGAGAGCAGTGCTGATGGTGTTCTCGAGTACCAAAGCAGCTAGAGGACAAGATAGGGAGCGTGAGACATCTTCAGGACCCTAAGAATTGGAGTGGTCAGCATCTGGACACAGGGGAGCACAACCCAGAGGTAGGGGAGACCAGCAGGACAGTAGGTGAGGCATTTTGTACCGACCAGCCGGCAGGCCGAGGTCGGCTCTGGGCAGTGGCAGCTCTGCCAAGAGGGGCGCATTTGACTGAGGCCAGCTCCGGGCTCCCTGGCAACTGGAAGTCTCAACAGTGAAGTGCGGGCAGCGAGAGCAAACGCCGTAGGGAACACGGAATTGAACTCTTGCAGGGGAGGGACTTCGTGAGAGACTCACTCTGGCAACAGGGAGAGGAGGCTCCTTGCAGGGCTAGAGGTGGAGGAGAAGAGTCCTGCGGGAAGGCGGAGTGGGGGAGCGGGGAAGTGCACCAGCTGGGGCAGCGAGAAGGCTGAAAACAGTGCTGCTGGGCCACCAGGGAAACAGCAGCTTGAAGCCCCTGCGAGGAGGAAGGCCCAGCCCTGCGCAACCACACAGGCCCCCAGGCTCCACAGAAACTCCAAACAGCGAGCTGGGAACTAGTAGCGAGGGTAACTGACCCGCCATTGCCAGAGACAAAAGCCTCAACACCCAGCCCACGACTGGGAGGGGCTCATCACAGAGGTCACATAAAGGACTCCTCGGAAAGCTAGTTGGCTTGGGGGATTGGTGCCTGCCCCGGGGGGGGGGGGGCAGTGTAGGAGGACCCCAGGCAGAGTTGACAGACAGGGGCGGGCCTCCTCCTGGAACTGCAGGGGCGGGGCCAGTCATCACAGGGACCTGCAAAGTTGCGGGCTGCCCTGCAGGGGTGCTGGGTGCTCCTCAGGGGCAGGAACATCCTCCAGGAGTGGGAGGGGGCACCCTGCAGGCTCCAGAATCCTGGCAGCCCTAAAACCCAGCCAGGCTGCGGAAGGCCCAGCCTACCTGGGGGCTGACACTCAGAATCAGCCCTGACTGTGACAATCAGAGGCCCTGCCATGCATCAAGACCAGCTAGAATATAGACTATAGATTGTAAAGTCCTGACCAAGAAAAAGAGGCAGCCTCAGGAAAGGGATTGCTGCTAATCTCAAGCACCTGAGTTATACCGAGAGCAATAGGAACTATTAATCCCCAACATATCCTTTTCAAAAGTTACTTCTCCCATATTCCTAATTCCCCCCATACAACAATCCACCTAAATAACCAAGACCCTCCCCCTACTCTTGAATTAAAGTCTAATCACTCTGTGGCTACAACGCATTCCCAGTCCTCAATCTAAGTATTCCTCCCTTCCCCAGCCACCTAAACCCTTTCTTTATTCTTTTCTTCCTTCCTCTTTCTTTTCTTTTTATTTTTTCTCTTTTCTTTTCCTTTTCTTCCTGGTAAAGCCCACAGGTTCAGGCTCCACCTGGACTAATCAGAAATCATAAAGGGCAAACAGATACCTAAACCCGTTCTTTATTAATATTGATTTATCTTTCTCTTGTGACTCTCTCCCCACCCCCCTTTTCTTCCTGGTAAAGCCCACAGGTTCTGGCTCCACCTGGACCAATCAGAAATCATAAAGGGGGAACAGACACCTAAAACCATTCTTTATTAACACTGATTTCTCTTTGTCTTGTGACTTTCTCCCTTTTTTTTCTTTCCTTCTTTTCTTTTCTTTTCTTTTTTCTCTGCTAAAAGCCCTCAGAACCAGGCTCCATCTGGACCAGTCAGGGATTATTAAGGGTGAATAGCCATCTAAACCCTTTCTTCTTATTATTATCATTATCATTTTTATTTCTTTTTTCCGTTTGTATTTTTTTGTTTGGTTTGGTTTGGTTTGGTATTTTGTTTTTGTTTTTTTTTTTTGGTTGTTGTTGTTTGATTGTTTGCTTTTGTTTGTTTGTTTGTTTTTATTTTTGTATTTTCTGCTAAAAGCCCACAGGCCCAGAATAAAACCAGACAGCCCAAATAAAGGACACACCAAGAACAACAAGTGGAGAAAATCTGGGAGATGGCAACATTGAACTCCACAAATCTCCTATCACAGAAGGGTGCTCAACTAAGGCAAGGAAGCAAAGCAGATTAACCCAAGGAAAGAACAAAAATAAATAAATAAATAAAAAGCAAGCCAGAACAGACACCCAAAATGAAGAAAAAAAGAATCAGTCCATCACCAAAAGGAAAGGAAGAATCCCCAGAAAGAACACAAAATGAAACACAGGCACCTGAAATATCAGATAAGGAATTCAAAAGAATGATGATAGAGAAGCTCAGTGAGCTCAGGCACATCAAAGAAAACTATAAACAACTCCAGGAGAACTACAAAGAACTCCAGGAAAATTACAAAGAACTCCAGGGAAGTTACAAGGAACTGACTGAGAACTACAACACCATGAAAAAGGACATGGAAACTATCAATAAGTGCCAGGAGGAAATGAAGATACAATTTCTGAATTGAAGAATAAAGTAGAAGGAATCAACAGTAGGCTAGAGGAAGCAGAGGACCGGATCAGCGAGTAGGAGGAAAATGTAGACAAATACTCCAAGACAGTACAAGAGAATAAAAAAAGGCTGAATAAGACTGAAGAGGGGTTAAGAGAGCTGCAGGACAACATGAAACATAACAACATCCGGATCATAGGGATACCAGAAGGAGAAGAGAAACAAGGAATGGAAAACCTGTTCTAAAAAGTCACGATAGAACATTTCCCTAACATGATGAGTGAAAATGTTAATCCAGTTCAGGAAGCACAGAGGGTCCCAAGGAGTATCAACCCAAACAGACCAACACCAAGGCACATTATTATTAAAATGGCGAATTTCAAAGACAAAGAGAGAATCCTAAAAGCATCAAGAGAGAAAAGACAAATAACATAACATACAAAGGGGCTCCAATAAGGCTATCAAATGATTATTCAACAGAAACAATTCAAGCCAGAAAGGAATGGCAAAAAGTATTTCAAGTCATGGTAAACAAAGGCCTGCAACCAAGAATACTCTACCCAGCAAGGCTCTCATTCAAGATAGAAGGAGAAATAAGGAGCTTCCCAGACAAAAAAAGACTAAAAGAATACATCTCTACCAAACCAGCATTGCAACAAATGCTAAAGGGTCTGCTATAAAAATAAGTACACAAATAAAATGAAGAAACAGAGAAAGCCAAAGAGGAATACAGACACAAATGGAGAAAATGGCAATGAATAAGTATCAATCAATAATAACCTTAAGTGTAAATGGATTAAATACACCAATCAAAAACATACAGTAGCCGAATGGATAAGACAACATGACCCACATATATGCTGTCTTCAAGAAACACACCTCAGAACAAAAGATCGACACAGACTGAGAGTGAAGGGATGGAAAAATATATATCAAGCAAATGGACATGGAAAAAAAAGCTGGAGTAGCAATACTGATTTTAGATAAAATAGATTTTACAATGAAGGCCATAAAAAAGGACAAAGATGGACATTTCATAGTACTTAAGGGAACAATCCATCAAGAAGAAATAACTCTGGTAAACATATATGCACCCAACATAGGAGCTCCAAAATATATAAGGAAAATCTTGGAAGACTTTAAGAAAGCCGTAGACAGCAACACACTAATAGTAGGGGATTTTAATACCCCACTATCAACAATGGACAGATCATCCAAACAAAAAATCCCCAAAGATGTTGTGGCATTGAACAACACTCTAGAGGAAACGGACCTAACTGGTGTATACAGATTCTTTTACCCCAACAAGCAAATTACACATTCTTTTCAAATGCACATGGATCATTCTCCAAGATCGACCACATGGTATGTCACAAGACAAGCCTCCACAAATACAGGAAAATTGAAATCATACAAAGTATCTTCTCAGATCACAATGGCTTGAAACTAGAAACCAAATTCAAGGGAATAACCCAAAAATTCTCTAACTCATGGAGACTGAATAACATGCTTTTTAGCAATGAAGGGGTCAACAATGAGATCAAAGATGAAATCAAAAAGTTCTTGGAAACAAATGACAATGAATATACAACAGCCCAAAACCTATGGGATACAGCAAAGGCAGTTCTCAGGGGGAAATTGATAGCAATACAGGCCTTCCAAAAAAGGTTACAAGAAATTTATAAAAACGACCTAACCACAAAGCTGCAAGAACTAGAGGAGCAACAACAAACAAAGCCCAGAGCAAGTAGAAGGAAGGAAATCATCAAGATCAGAGCAGAACTAAAAAACTCAGAGATTCAAACTACCTTTAGAAGAATCAACAGGTCCAGGAGCTGGTTCTTTGAAAAAAGAAACAAAATTGCAAGCCTTTATCCAGATTCATCAAGAAAAAGAGAGAGAGGACCCAAATAAACAGAATCAGAACTGAAAGAGGTGAAATCACAACTGATACCTCAGAAATACAACAGATTGTAAGAAATTACTACAAACAACTCTATGACAAAAAAAATGACAACCTGGATGAAATGGACATATTACTGGAAAGGTATAATCTACCAAAACTGAACCCAGAAGAAGCAGAAAGCCTGAATAGGCCAAGAACAACTAGTGAAATTAAAGAAGTAATCCAAAATCTCCCAAAGCACAAAAGTCCTGGACAACATGGCTACACAGGGGAGTTTTACCAAACATTTAAAGAAGAAATAATTCCTATCCTCCTCAAACTATACCAAAAAATTCAGGAAGAGGGAAGACTCCCAAACTCTTTCTATGAGGCCAATATTATTCTAATCCCAAAACCAGGACAAGATCCAACTAAGAAAGAAAGCTACAGGCCAATATCTCTGATGAACATAGATGCTAAAATTCTCAACAAAATATTGGCCAATCGGATTCAGCAGTATATT
>PVIW01007828.1:23328-68002 GCA_004026585.1 Noctilio leporinus | reverse complement strand
ACACGTGTGCACCCTCACACAGGCACACATGTGGGTGCTCACACACACCACACCACAGGTGGACACATGTACACGTGTGCACCCTCACACAGGCATGCATGTGGGTGCTCACACACACCACACCACAGGTGGACACATGTACACGTGTGCACCCTCACACAGGCACACATGTGGGTGCTCACACACACAACATACTCACAGGTGGACACATGTACACGTGTGCACCCTCACACAGGCACACATATGGGTGCTCACACACAACATACTCACAGGTGGACACATGTACACGTGTCCACCCTCACACAGGCACACATGTGGGTGCTCACACACACTACACACCACAGGTGGACACATGTACACGTGTGCACTCTCACACAGGCACACATATGGGTGCTCACACACAACATACTCACAGGTGGACACATGTACACGTGTGCACCATCACACAGGCACACATGTGGGTACTCACACACACTACACACCACAGGTGGACACATGTACACGTGTGTGCACCCTCACATAGGCACACATGTTGTCATGTGTACACATGCACATGTGCCATGTGTGTGCCATCACGTACATGTGTGGGTATGCACACACATGGTATCCTCATGCATGTACATGTACTTGTGCATGTATATGCAAATCTTATGTGTGTGCACATGACCATAGTTTACATATGCTCACCTGTACATGTGTACTTAGTGCTCACACGCATACATGCTTGCACACACACACACACACACACACAGTCATCCTGCCCCTGCCCCAGGCGGGTAGGAGGCTCCGGTCTGGTTCTCTGAGGGACAGGCATCAGCCTCCCTGCGCTGGGGCGTCCGGAACAAATGGGCCGCCTGGGGATCTGTGCCTGCAGGTGGGTGTGTATCTGCGGGTGTGCAAATCTGAGGGATGCTCGGGAGGGAATCCTGGCTCACCCGCGGTCCCTGGTACCCGAGTCCCACTGGCCACTCCCATGTTCTCAGGAGTTCTGTCCTTGTCCAGAAATGGAGCCGGTGTGTGAGCCCTCAGTCCTTCCCGGATCTACCTCTGGGCCTTGGAGAAAAGCTGGTTGCAGGGAGGACCGGGCCCCCCATGGCCACCTGTCCAGCGGGGGCTGCAGGGCCCGGTTCCCAGTCCTGGGCTGTGCGCTCCCGGCCCGTCCTCCACGCTCGGTCCCCGGTGGGCAGCCCCCCAAGGCCCCCACACACCACACCACAGGTGGACACATGTGCACATGAGATGAGAGCAGACAGGGAGTCGCACTGGTGCGTGACGGGGCTGCGGGGGTTGTACCCCAGGCAGGAGTTATGTGGGTCGGTGTCCAAGGTTTCGTGTGTTACCCTAGTAGCCAGGTCACTGTGGCTGAGGGTTTGGAATTTCATCTTTAAACAAATTTTTCTTACAAGCCACGTACTTTGTAGTCATCAGTTTGATCAGGGGTGAGAAGAAAAAATGCTAAAAAAAACACAGAACCAAACCCACGAGGGCTCCGCGTGAGGGGAAGACAGAAACAGGATCAGATCTGGGCCAGGAAGGCGGGTGGGCGTCAAGGAGCCGCCCTGCCTGTGTCCCCCAGGCCCCCGGGCTCCCAGCCAATCCCCAGTGAGCGGAGCTGGGGGGACCCTGTCCCCGCCGTAGCCCCCCGCTGGGGCGGCCTGTGGACTGCGGTGCCGGGGGGTGGCTGTGGCCCCACCCCCACCGTCCCTGGCACAGGGCACTGTGCCCGGCTCCAGCCAGAAACAGCAGACGCCCATCCTCTCCCCTTTTAGCACTGCTGACGGGACTGAAATGTCCAGAAGGAGCTCTGCCCAGGACGGAGGGAAATGGAGAAAACACGGGCAGCATGAAAATAGGGAGCTCTGCTGATCCGAGGTCCCCGGCCTCTGGCCGCGAGTTGGCAGGCCCACCGGTGGCCGTCAGAACTCCTGCCGCGCTGCCTGGGCACTTCGGTGACGTCCCGGGTCCACGGGGGTCGGTGGGAGGGGGACTGAGCCAGGTGGGGGCGCGGGGGCGCGTCAGTCCCGTCTCCGTGTGATGGTGTGTGCGTGTGTGCACACGTGGGCCCCCAGGAGATGAGGCCCATGAACGAGAGTGGGTGCTCCCGGGAAGTCTGGACAACACCAGCCCTCTCACCCCACCTGGTGTGCGTCCCACCGGAGCCTGGCTCATCCAAGGGAGGGGGCCCCCTGCTAGGTCCCTGGCTGCGGTCAGGAGCTGGTGGACGGCAAACCACGGGGAGTGAGGGGGACTGGGTCCTGGACAGTCCTCTGCTCTCTGCAGGTGCCAGCCCTGCGGCCTCTCCCTTGGAAGCTGCAGGGAGCAAAGGCGCACGTGTCTGCCTCCCCGGTGGGGGGTGCACCCTGGGAACCCCCTGCTGGGTTTCTGCTAAGGTTCTCCCAGTGCCGGCCCGGCGTTCACAGCCTGGCCAGGAGGCTGCAAGTGTCGAAGGCGGAGGCTTGTCCAGCCAGGACAGCCAGAGGGGTGAAGGGGCTTTGGGACGGGACGGACGGCCCGCAGCCCAGGAACGGGACAGAACTGGCTTGGACGACGCTGGCGGCAGCCCCCGAGCTGGCTGTCCGAAATGCCAGCCATGTGACGTGGCCTTTGCCCAGAACGCTGGGTGGGGTTGGGGGGGGTGTGGGGCGGGATCGGGGCAGTGGCCCCGTCAGGACCACCGCTGAGGGGACGGGCTGGCGTGGCCGCAGAAGCCCCAGGCGGCTCTGGGTGATGTCGCAGCTGCACCTCCCGGGCACCGGGGTCTGGGGTCTGAAGGGGCAGGTGCTTGGTGGTGGTGGAGCCCCAACAACTGGGCTTCCCTGCCCTGCCGCCATCCGGAGAGCCGTGTGCCTCCTGCTTCCAGTGCAAATGCGTCCTGGTCGCAGGCCAGGTGCTGCGCAGTCTGGGGCTCCTAACGCCTGGGCCAAGTCCAGGGCCTCGTCCAGGCTCACAAGTCCTGGCCCCAGACCTGCCCGTCCTCCGGAGGCCTCCCCTGTAGGGTCCGAGGCCCCGAGGCCCAGGGGTGCTGGGAAAGCAGCCTTTGCCAACGGAAACACAGGAGGCCCACCTGGGCCCTCCACCCCCCTGTGCCCACACAGTCTCCACAAAAACCGCGTGGCCTCCGCCCCACCCTGCAGGAGTGAGGCTGTCCTGCACCAGCTTCCAGCCCCAGCTCCCACCTCTGCCTCGACCGAAACCAAATCAAAGGGGGACGGTGGGGCAGCTGCCTGCACATGTGCAAACCATTAGCATCGTCGGGCCCGGCCTCCTCAGGTTCCACCTGCAGAGGGGACGGGAGCCTCTCCTGAGCCGCCTCCCGTGTCCCCAGGTGGAAGCACTTCCGTCCCGGGCCCGGTGCCTCCCCCACGCAGGGAAGGCTGCGCCCAGCTTGCGGGGTTTCCCGATGGGATCTCGGGGTGTTGCCGGGCGGTGCCTGTGCGGGTGCTCGTCAGGTGCGGGGCATCCGGGCTGACGTGAGGGCGCCTGGCGAAAGGTACCGAGACCTGTGGCTGACCCGCTGTCCTGCTCCTGGATCTTGGCCACCGATGCTGACCCCTGCCCTCTGCCCTCTGCCCTCTGCCCTCTGCCCTCCGAGGCCTCCGTGTGAGGGAGCCCGTCCAGGTGGGGGGAGACGGGGTGGACCCCTGATGCCCCAGGCCAGCTGCTCAGCAGGGAGGCGAGGCCTCTGTGTCCCTCCTTTGAGTGGCATGGTGACACCTAGGGCCCCGCATTTGACACTTTGGGGACCCTTGTGGGGGGCTGGCAGACTGCGCAGGGCAGGATCGGGAGTGAGGCCCACGTGGGGAGAGGGGTGTCCTGGGCCACAGGGGGCCCGACGGCGTCCTCTGTCCTCTCCAGCAGCGGGGCCACTGGGGCCAGTGCGAGGGGGCAGCCCGGAGGGTTGGGGACCCGGAGGTGTGGGGCGGTGGGGCTTGTCACTGGGGCGAGCTGACTGGGGTGGAGATGAAGATGGTGCAGTGGGGCGGGGTGGGGGGGCCGACACGTCGTGGGAGAACCTGGGAGGCTCGTGGGCCCAACGTCTTCATGGGAGCTTCCGGAGCTCCCGCCATTGTGTCAGGACCGAGGGGTCGTGCAGGGCAGGGGTCGGCCGGTACCGCCAAGGCCTCTCCCCCTGGGGGGTGAGACCTCCCGGGGTCGGACCGGCACTCACACTCTGTGTCCGTGTGCTGGGCAGCCCCGTCCAGACTGGGGTCCACGGGGAGGTGGACAGTGAGCTCCTACCTCCCACACCCTCGGGAGGCACCCAGCCTTCGGTATAGCTCCGAGAATCCAAGGTGACCCCAGGAAGTGGGGTGCGGGGAACAGCCAAGGGGCCAGCTCACTGGGTGTACTGGACTCCAGCCTGAGGAGCAGGGAGTCCTGGGGTTGCTGGGATCGGGGTCCCGTGGGCTCCACACCCCTGTGGGGGCCGGGCCTGGTGGAGGGTCTGCCGGGGGCTGGCGCGGAGCTGGGGGCGGCCTGAGCCGGCGGGCGGGGCTCCGGGCTGGCTGAGCAGAGCAGCGTTTGCTAAGGTCGGGAGACACGGGCCTCAACACCACGGCTTTCAAGTCTGAGGAAACATGGAAAACATCTGTGAAGGTAAAGTCAGAAAGGTCAGAGAAGTGAAAAATAGCAAGAAAAATGAGCCGCTGTCACATCAGCCGCACGTCGGCACCCAGCTGGCTGCACCCCGTCCGGGCGCCGGTCAGGGGGAGCCCCTCCCTCAGCGGCGGCGGCTGGAACGCCCAGCGCTCAGCCCACGGTCGGCGGGCGGCACGTGCGCCCCATGGGATGGGCACCCCTGTCCCCCTCCTTTGCTACGGGAAGAGGCCGCGGCTCAGGCAAGACCAGCAGCCCGAGGCCACACAGCGGAGGGTGGAGCTGCCTCGGGAAATGGGGGACAGAGGCCTCTTCTCCCCAGAGAACAACGACCTCAGCCCAACAGGCCCCGAGGATGGGCTGCTCCGTGGGTTCCTGTGGTGGGGTCCGCCTACCCGCGTGGGCTGGCCTGGCCCGCAGGCCTCCAGGGGACCCTCCCCTGCGAGGAACGTCTCTTTTCCCACTGCCCCTGCCTTACAGAGGCCTGGGGGCCACTCACACCAGGCCAGGAGGAAGGACCCCCCGCCCAGTCCTGCTGGCTGCCCTGGGACCCCACAGCTGGTGGGTCTTTTCCTCTGAGAACAGGAACACAGCCGTCCCCCAGAGCTGCAGGGACAAGGACCATCACGGGGCAGGGTCCTGCCGCCATCGCCATCGGGGTGTCAAGGCTGTGCCCCTGGGCCGCCCTCCTGCCCTGGTCCCCCACCCCGGGGGCAGTGTCAGGGCCCCGTCCGGGCCTGGCGAGGGGCAGCCCTGCTCACATCTGGCTCTGCACGGCAGGCCACGCGCGGTGGAGTCAGGGCCCAGGAATGCAGGAAGACCGTCTGAGGTCCTGGCACGGAGGCGTGGCGACGTACCAAAAATGTGCCTTGTAGAAAGATAATTATGCGTGTGGGGAATACGCGCAATAAACCCGGTGGGTGCCACCATTCTGTTTACTTTACGGGCACCTGAGGCAACAGCGTCTCGCCCTGCAGGGGCTGCGGTCACGGCCGGAGCCCACCCCACCCTCCAGGGACGAGGTGTGGGCGGCGGGGGAGGGGAGGACCGAGGGCGTGGGCTGAGCTGACGGGCCGGGGGGCCTGTGGCCCGGGAGGAGGCGGCACCAGCCTGGCAGTTTGTGGGGGCGGAACCAGCGCCTGGTGTGCAGAGAGGCTGAATGACCCCATTGTGTGGAGAGGCCGCAGGGCGGCCGTGGCCGGGGATGTGTCTCCTCCCTGGAGCAAGTGCCGCTGCCCCTCTCAGAAAACTGGGAAGTCACGGCCCAGCGCGGGGCACTCGCCGCCCAGGGCCCACTCGCTAACTTGCTTTGGGTGAATTTCTTTCCGAATTGCTGCAGCCGTGTTTCCCAGGGTGTGTGTGCAACTGGGGGCTCGTGTGTTACAGTCGTACAGGCTGTGCTTTGTGGTGAAATACGCAGAGCACACAATTCCTGCCTTATCCCCGGTGTGCGGCTCCGCGGGTTCCGCAGTCGCACGGCCGGCACCGTCCTGGGCAGGCCTCCCTCGCTGTCCCCAGCTGAGCTCTGTCCCCGGGACGTTGACGCCCGCCCCCCGCCCCTGGCACCGTCTTCCACCGTGTCTCTGTCATGTGCACTGTCCTGGCACCTCGCAGCGCCTGGGTCCCTTAGGTTCAGGCTTCTTTTGCTCAGCATAACATTTCCAGCTTCACCTGCGTGGTGACGGGGCAGGATCTCCCTCCTCCTCAAGACGTGTAGCCGGGCCACACGGGTTCACCCATCGTCCATCCATGGGCGCCCGGCAGTTGCCACGTTGTGGTGACTGTGAATAACGCTGCTGTGCAAACAGGGATGTGCAAACACTGCGTGTTCTTTTGTTAGAAACAAAATGTTAGCAGCCTGAAAAGGGCGCCAGGCACTGGTGATGAGTGAGGCCGGCAACCCCAGTACTTGAGTTTGGCTGGAAAGGACTCAGAGCCCCGGAGCCCAAGCTCTAAGGGAAAGTGTGTGTAGAAAGTTACAGAGGTGGCAGAAGGGCCCTGGAGCTTAGGAGAATGAGAGAGGGAGGTGGTCACTTGGGACAAAAGAGGGAGGACAGGATCAGGCCGTGCTCCTGGGCAGGGAGAGGGAGGCTGCCCTGCGGAAAAGGGAGCGGGGACCCGGAGAGCTCACATCTCGGGGGGTCAACACCTCAGGAACAAGGGACGGTCCTGCAAGGGCTGTGGCCTTGGCCGTTGACCAGGGGCTCCCCCCACCCGGTAACCCTCTGCCCCTGCCCTACGGTTTCTACTCTGCTCACTCCTACCTGACTTCCCCCTACAAAACAGCACCCATGTATCCCCCTCCCCAAAGTGGGCCCTGGACTCAGGACTGGACGCACGAGTGGCTTTGAACCCAGGGTGTGCCAGGTCAGTCCCACCTCCCTTCCTGGTCCAGGTTTCTCTGTTTCCCCAATAAATGAGTGAGCAAACCAGCGCTCAGTCCTCGTGGGCTTCGGACCCAGACCCACACGCCAGAGTGGGGGTCCCGGGGCCCCTCCTCCTCTGATGTGGCCTCTGCAGCCTGACGGGGGGAAGGCTCGAGCTGAGCTGAGAACTTGCGGACAGGAGGGGCAGGACCCCCAACCCGACTTCTGGAGGAGGAGGCCCTGGTGGCTTGTCCCGTCACAGGCTCCTTTGTGGTTCCTCTGTGTCTTTTCTCGTGGAAAGGAGTGTGATCTGGCAAGAACTCTCAAGAGGCAGCAGCCAGACAGGAGCAAAAGTCTCCAACGTCCAACCCACAGGAGAGCTGACCTGTGCTGTGCCGCCGGACAGTCGGCTGGCAGGGGGGCTTCCAGGAGACCCAGGATGGTGTCTGGTGGGGACCCCGGAGTCCAGCCCTCTCCACGCCGGGGCACAGAGCCTGAGAGCCAGAGCGAGGGGCGCCCGGAGGGACCCGTGTGGACCCTCCGAGGGTCCTCTCCCCCTCCCTGTGGGATGCTGCCACCCGCTTTGAGGACAGATTTGAGGGGTTTGCGTTTTAAAATCACAAAATGACTATTGTTCTACTTATAAACATAAAAGTGAAAGTGCCCGTTGTTCTGACCGGAGGATCCGCCTAATCTTCTGTGTCCATCGATTCTCCACTTACATACAGGGCTGTGCTTTCAGGCTTTTCTAAGCTGGGATTATGTTATAGCTGCTACGTTCTGCGTCGATTTGTCAAATTTCAGGTCGCGCAGACAGAGCTCCCTCCGTGAACCACGGCTGGCGGTTGCCTGGCCTGCGGCCTCTCCTGGAGCTACAGCAACGCCCAGGGGCACCTTGCTGGTCTCCTTCTTCCCCTCACACAGATGCCCCACGGCCGCCAGGGCATGGAGAGGGACACTGTCCCCGCCCTGGGCGCCGGCCGCCCTCCCGCAGGCCGCGCAAGCGACCCAGGCCGGCCGTGCTGTCCTGGTGGCTCCCACCGGCCCTTTGGCAGCAGCGGGGCTGCCACGCCGTGTCCCGGTCCGTGGGAAGGACACAGGGTGAAGGGCGAGGGCCCAGCCCCAGCCCCTGATGGTAATGAATGGCCACTGTCATCCACGCAGATCCTCGGCCCAGCGCCCCCACGGGGTCACCTCCCCGCTGGCCGCCCCGTCCGCCTGGGCCTGAGGCCCTTCCAGCCCCCTGGCCCGTCTCAGAGGCCAGCCTGCCCACTGTTTCGTCGGCTGCTCACTTTGAAACTCAAGAAGTCTGATGATAATATCGCCAGGGACAGAGCGGGTCTGCTGCTAATTACCATGTGACATTCTGGCGGAGCCCAGCGTGGGGGGACCATGAAAAGCTTATTCATGTGAATCAGGGCAACCTCAGATGCAGCCCCCCTGCGTGTGGGCAGCGCGGCCCCCACCAAGGCCGCCATGGGGTCTGAGGTGGATGCGGAGGAAGAGGCTGGTGGGGGCTGAACAGACGGACATTCATCCTCTGTGCGCGGGAGCCGCCGTTCCTCCGCAGGGGCTGGTGCCGGCCACGCGTTCACCCCGTGAGACCCCGGGGCCTCTGGGGCAGCTGAGGGCTCCCAGCACGGCCGGCCGCCCGGCCAGGCGCCAGGACGTGCGACCCGGTGGGGTCTTGCTCCCGGAGGCCCGCGCCTCCCGCGCCCGGCCCGTCCCCACGCGCCTGTGAAACACTTGGAACCACGGACCTGCCTTGAAGGGGCCTGTTTTCCCTGGAGGTGCTGCATGTCTGTGCTCTTTGCAGGAAAAGGCTGCTCTCAGCTTCCGTGCAGAGGCAGGAACCGTGCCGCTTCTGCCGGTCCGGCGGCGGCAGGCCCAGCACCGGGCTAGGACAGAGCCTGGTGGCTCCGTGGGCCACTGTTGAGTCCCGAGACCTTGGTCACGGAACCGACTCCGCACTCCTTCCTCAAGTTGATCAGGAGCCTCACGGTTGGGGGGTGGGGCAGACGCTGCAGCTGCCCCCCCGGATCCCGTGCCTCCCAACGCTCCTAGGGCAGGACCCCGCCCAGCTGGTGGGCACGTCGGGGGACCCCAACTGCTTCTGAAAACGCGGTGTGGTGCTCACTTCACTGGGCCGCTGCTGGGCCCCGCGGGGGCGGAAAGGGCACCAGCAGGGGCCACGCTGCCCGTGATGCCACTGGGTGACCCGTGCAGGCAGCTCTGGGGCAGCGGGAGGCCGTCTGGGGCTGGAGCAGAGCACGGGGCGTGCCTGCTCGCGCTACGGGCTTTCCTTTGGGGGTGATGACGTTTTGAAACGAGACAGAGGTGCTGTTGCCCCGTGTTGTGAGTGGGTAAATGTCACTGAACTGTGCGCTCTGAAAGGGCTTAAGTGTTGCGTGTGGATCTGACATTAAAAAGAGGAAAGGTGTCTGCAGAATCCCCGAGTCCTCTGCGTGCTGTGCACCCCCTCTGTTTTCCAGACGCTGGAGAGACCCTCACGCTTAGGTGTGACGCCGGCCTGTGCCCCCTCACCTCTGGCTGCGACCACCCCCCAGGGACATCCGGGCCGACAGCCCCCCGAGCCCTAACCCAGGGGGCAGTTTTCCTTCGGGAGGTGAGGCAAGGGGCTGGGCCCCGTTGGGGACACGTGGCCCCGTTGAAGCCGCCGCGTGAGCCGGGACGGGCCCAGCAGTGGGCCAAGCACCCGGGAGGAATCAAACCGTGTTTCCGAACTCGCACATTCAGAGGGTGGTGAGGTCTCTCCCCGGTTTTTGTGGTGACGCGAAAGGTTATGAAGAGCACAAAGTGCCGGAAGAAATCTTTTCAGGTTTGGGAAATCTGTTCTTCCCAGGGGTGGGGATAGTTTGCAGGGTCACGAGCTGTGTTGGGAACTTGCTAGAAGTTCAGGGGGGCAAAGGCCCCGGGCGTGGCTCCCGTGCGCTGTCCGTGCTCAACGAGAACGTGGGGAGAGGATGGGCTCCCCAGGGGTGTCTGGGGGGCCCACCCCGGGGCCTTGGTGGCCCCGTGAGCAGGTGAGGGGCTGAGTGCTGAGCGCCTGGGGCGGCAGGAGGGGCCGCGAGAAGGACCCTCCTGGAGGAGGCAGAGCCGCAGCCGCCAGCTCTCACTGGGCGGCGCAGGCTGTCTCCATGGTGCTGGCCCTCCGGGCCACCGCAGGGTTTTATTTCTCCGGGGGACCCTTTGGGGTTGCCGTGGAGCTGAGCCCACAGGGCCTGGGTCAGACGTAAATTAAGGCGGGTGAGGGAGCAAGTGTGTGGTGCGGGCGCCAGCCGGGCCGGACAGCCTGGCAGCTTCGTTGGTCCCTTGGAGGCCGACGGGCGGCCCCGTGGGCAAACAGGGAGGAAACTGTGATGGGGGCTGAGGCTTGTTGACCAAACGTGAACAAGGAGGCGTTGGGGCTGAGAACAGCCCGAGAAGGGCAAACACAGCGGGACCCCTGACCCAGCTCTCGGTGGGCCCTGGAAGGGGGCTTCCCACGCTGGCGAGGAGGGAACTGGCCGGAAAGCAGCTTCCACGCGTCCTCCGGGGGGGTCCCCCGCCCCCTGGGTCTCAGCTGGCCACCCCTTGGGCCCTGTGACCCCTCCCGCTGGCGTGACCCCACTGCTCACGCGGCGCAGGCAGACCAGCGTGGGCGGCGCTCCCTCTGCCATCACAGCCTTCCCGGGGGCTCATTCTGGGGTGTCACCCTTAGTGGGACCGAGGGCTGTTCCCACCGGGGCTGGAGACCAGGCTTTGTGTGGGTGGGCCCAGGGCCAGGCGGGAGCAGGAGCCCCGTACCCGGACACCTCGGTTGGTGCCGGAGGAGCTGCGCTGCCCGTCACGATGGCCAAGACGTGGGAACAGTTACGTGTCCACCGAACGTGGTCCCACAGCTGAAAGGGGACGTGAAGGAGCCTCCCCCCAGGCGGACAGCAAGTCACCCTTCCCGTGTCACTTTAAGTGGGTCGTGTCCACGCAGCCGGGGTGGAGCTCCACACCGCTGAGCTGTGCCCGTGGAGGGTGTGCAAATTCTCCCCCGAGGAAGAGAGACAGAGGCAGGTGTTGGGGGAAGGAGAGGAAGGGGAAGCCCAGGGGGGCAGCAACCGAAAACAGCGCAGGAGTGAGGCCAGCCCAGGTGACCTGTCCCGGGGGGCGCAGCCCACTTTGCTGGCAGAGACCCCACGGTCAGGAGGTGACCGCGCACGGCTCAGAGGTTTTGGGGACTTAGGAGGGTTTGATGGCTCCTGCGATGGGGACATCTGTCCAACGAGACGAGTCATGACCTCGATAGATTTTCAGCGGCTAAGGGGTGTCCACTCCCATGAGCACATGTTCGGTCAGCAGATGGGCAGCCATGCCGTTTGCGTGTCTTAAGTGTGAGAAATCAACCAATGTGGGTCAAGCGAATGCGCCTTGGAGTCATTCTGGCCCTGGAAGGGCGTCGGGTGCGGGGCCACCCTTAGGAGTGACTAGGGTTCTGGGGGAGGGTCTTCCTGTGAGGAAGCCCCCAGGACCCTTTCCCGAAGGCACACGGCTGCTTCTCCAGCGGGGGAGAGGCCAGGCCCCCGCGTGTCCGCAGGAGGGCGGACAGGCCAGGACGCGCTGTGGGGTGGCCCTGGGAGAAGGGTCCTGAGTGGGCATCGGAGGGAGTGACCACGGTCCTGCCCGGGAGAGTCTGGGCAACATCGAGACATTGCAGGCGGCCCTCAAATGACGAAGAGCCCTCGAGGTGCTGTCCTTAGGCCCTCAGCACCCGGGTCACAGGTCTGCACAGCTCTGGGGCCTGGCCGGGGAGGGGCGGGTGGGCCAGCTCGGCCTCAGCAAGCAGCACCTTGTTCTGAGACTTCCTGTTCTGCATTCCGTCCGCGTCTCACAGCTGGTGACAGTGGTGAGGTTGACAGTCGCTCGTTTTATTTATTAATTTATTTAGATTTCATTCAGTATTTTCAGAGAGAGGGGAAGGGAGGGAGGCAGAGAGGGAGAGAGACATCCGTGTGTGGTTGCCTTTCACCTGCCTCCAGCTACGACCTGGCTGGAGACCTGGTTCTGTGCCCTGGCTGGGGATCGAACCAGCGACCTTTGGGTTCGCAGGCTGGTGCCCATCCACTGAGCCACCAGCCAGGGCTGCTGTTTTATTTTTAAATGCGGTGAGTGGGGAGCTTACAGCAGACCTGAGCGTTGGGGGCATAGTTACCTGGCTCATGAGATTCGATGACAAAAAGCTGCGTTTCTGGATTCCTGGTTGAAACTTTCCCCTCAAGGACTGGACCTCACTGTGCCGCTGAGAAGCAGATCACGTGTGTCAACCACACGGCACAGATATCTGCAAACCAGGAACCAGCCTCTCCCACAGAAACATGCCTCTGCATCCTGATGGCACCCAGGGCTCAGCGCTGGAGGAAGCCGGCCCCGCTCCCGAAAGCAGACCCTCTGCTCCCTTCAGCAGCGCCCCAGGGGGGCAGCCCCTCTGGGATGTGCCCTGGGTCTGGGCTGGGTGAAGAAGTAAACTCGGCGGCTGGTGCCGGGTGCCGGCCCCTGACCCACCTGCCCTGAGCTCCTGGAGGGGACGTGAGTTCTCAGTGACGGTCCACGCTAGGGTCATGGGTAGGGGGGACACCCATGGCCTGGGATAGCACGCCAGCACTTCCCCACCCCACTCTCAGTTTCTTTTCTGTGAAATGGGGACAAGAGGCCATTGTGAGGAGTGGTCCCTCCCGTCCCTCGCTGCCCAGCTGCTGCTCAGAGCTGCCTCGGCCTCCATCAGCGTCCAGCAGAGCCCGGGCATGGGGCGCTGCCCACAGGGTGCTTGTCGTGTGAATAAATGGCATCCAAACAGGACAGCCTAAGGCCACCTTGCCCACATGGCCACAGGGCAAGGGTGTGATGTCCCCCCAAACTCCCAGAGACACGCAGCTTCACACAGCAGCTTGAGGGGCCGGACCTGCACAGGCCACCAGCATCCCTGGGCCAGGCTCCACCTGCTGCAGATCTGGGGACAGTGCAGCCATGTCCGCGGCGGGTGCGGCGCGGGCGTGTCCCTCCCGGTGGCCTGGGCAGCCACCCAGCAGCTGTTTCCTGCTGACGCCAGCACATTTCTGCTTTAATCTGGTGCCTGCCCAACAGCAAGCCCGTGGGGAGAATGTGCACACACAGCCCATTTATCTCACTGTGTTGCAATTTCTTCTCTCAGCACATTTCTAGCAAATGACTCTGGAGGCGCCGAGGATGAGCTAGGATCTCAGCTCTCTGGGGGCCTGGCCTTGCCGGAACCCAGGGGTGAGGCAGGAAAGGCATTTAGGGGTGACACACGGAGGGCCCAGGGGCCCCATCTGCCAGCAAGTCGTCTGACCGCAGCCACTGAGATATGAAATTGCCTTTTCACTGGAACAGTCCTGAGCCTGGACCGGAAGCCAGGCAGCCTCGGTGGGCCCCTCAGCAGGTGGGCCGCGGCCACAGTCTCTGGGCTGCTGGCTGTGGGTTTTCCGGTTCCCTGCCCACTGGGCGGGAGTGTGGGGCCCGTTGCTCAGCTGATCACGTCGGGCTTCCTGGCCCTGCCCCCAGCACGCGGGGCTGCGGCCCCCGAGTCGCTGCAAAGGAACCTGCGTGGTGGCACGGGGCCGCTAGCGTCTCAGATGACCGCTCGGCCGTCCGAAGCCCTGGGGGGCAGGTGCCTGACCATGCGGAAGCCAGCTGTACCCCGAAGAGCTCCTGTCACCTGCTGCCCCACCCCGCTCTCCCTGGACGGAGCTCCGTACCCGCAGCCCACACCTGGGGGCACACTTGTTTGTCATGGTTCCTTAGGGGCGGTTTCATATTGGTACAAGTTTCGTACCCGCACAGGACGCCCTTGTGTGCACCTGCTGTGAGGGACGTGACCCGTTTTCTCCTCGGTATGCGCTTGGGAGGCAAAGGATGTTGAGCCTACTTTTCAGACATGATTTTCCACGTAAATTCTGTCCCTTCCACACGCCCAGCAGCAGCCAGGCCCTGCCCAGCACGGCGCTGTCAACCTCCCGGTTGGTCAGATCTAGATCTGGGAAAGGTCTGTACAAGCCGCTTTCTCCGTGGGTTTCGACCTTTGCGTCTCTCGTTAGGAAAAAGTTTGAGCCTCGTGTGTCGAGGGCCGTTGGTGTTTCTCTGGAGGCGAACTGTGTTCGTGGCTGCAAGGGTTCTTCGTCTGCGAAGAGGAGCCCGTGGTCTGCAGGGCGAACAGCCGTGCGCGGTTTGTCTTTCGCTTTGTGCTGTAGTTGTTCTGGCCATGGAAACATTTTTAAGTAAAAAAAATATAGACACATATATATTAAACGGCTTCTGGCCGGTGTGGGTTGTAAAGGCTTTTCCCATGTTACTTCTGTGGTCACTATTAGGGTCCTGCCGCTTCATGTTCACCCCTGGGTGCTCGCAGCGTCACGCGGACATCGGTGACGGGCAAGCGTGTGACGTAAGGTGGTTCCTGGCCGTCTGAGGGCCGGACTGAAAGTCTGTCTTCCCGCTGCACCTCAGGGCAGAGATTCGCCCCACGCCGGCCCGAGGGTGCACAGAGGTTTCCTGACAACACCCTGTCCCGTGACTTGGCGTCTCCCCGTGAGCAGGTCGCACCGTGTCCCATGTTGCAGGTGGGCGCACGCAGTCAGCACCTTCCCGAGGCCGCAGGCCCGGGGCCTGGTTTGCAGCACCTCCTCTGCTTCCCGTGCCCGAGTCTCCTGCCCGACGGGAGCAGCAGCGGGACCAGAGGGCGGGACGTCTGGGCTGCTTTTCTCTGCTGCCATCTCAAGCCTGTGCCGCCACTGGCTGCCGTCCTCGGTCAGGGAGGGACGTTTTCCGTGTTTCCACAGGGGGCTCTTTGACCCGAGGGTGAAGTTCAGATGCGGGTCATCTCCTGCTTCTTCCTTACCAGCCCACCAGGCCGGCTCCAGAGCTCTGCACACCGGGGGCCCCTTGCCTCCCCGCTGCTCCTGCCTCTGCCCCTCGGAGCCCTGGCTGCCTGGCAGGCGGCTGGACCCTGCTTCCCTGGGTGCCAGGGGCTGGGCAAGGGAATGCAGGGGCCTGTGGATTTTAGAATAGCTCATGGGCCTCTGATACCCATTGTGCTTCAGGACCGGCTGCAGGCATTCAATTTCCAGGGCCTTGTGGTCTTGTGCTGCCCCCGGGCCTGGTCTCGCTTCTCCGAGAGGCCTAACTGCTGCGCTGCTGCAGAGGGGCGCTGGTCGGACCCTGGATTCGTGCCGGGAACTCGCCGTGGCCTCCCCGCCCTTCTCCCCTCCCTGCTCCCCAGGGCCCGTCCAGGGACAGTGGGTCGTCTCCTCCCAGAGTCTCTCCCCCGTTTCCCACCTCAAGGTCAGCAAATCCCCTGGCCGACTTAGCGACTCGGAGATAAATCTCCTTCCTGTGGACGTGGTCTCAGCTGGGCAGCACGCGTGTGGTACGCCGGGCTGCACCCCCTGCCGTGTCCACCGGGAGCCCACAGACGCTGTCCTTGTTGACCCAGCCCACAGCCCTCACGCAGCCCCCGGTTCGTGGGTCACTAACGCCCAGACCAAGCGACGCGTGGAGAGGAGTCCATGGGCCGTAGAGCCGGGACGGAG
Source organism: Noctilio leporinus (assembly GCA_004026585.1). Classification (NCBI taxonomy): domain Eukaryota; kingdom Metazoa; phylum Chordata; class Mammalia; order Chiroptera; family Noctilionidae; genus Noctilio; species Noctilio leporinus. The sequence continues at coordinate 52,446 of PVIW01007828.1, read as the reverse complement.
CCACCCTTCCCCATGGGGGCGGCTCTCCAGAAACAGGGCCACCGCGACGGGGCGCACGCCGAATACGTGCTGCTGAGGTGGCCCCCCTGTCGGTCAGCTCGGGCCTCTGCCTGGTTTCACAGGGGTGCCGAGTGCAAGGCAGCAGAGGCCTGAGGACTCAGTATCAGCTATAGGGCACTTGCTTTACTTACTAAGACAACTGGTTTTGTCTTAATTTTATCTTATCAGGGAGTTTTGTGTCCATATCATAATCAAATGCCGCACAGCGGAGCGAGTGGCGGCAGATTCCTGCAGGAGAGGAGACCTCAGGCTACGACCCGGACGCCTCTGTCCCTGCTGGTGGAGATTTGGCCAAGGCAGGGTGGGGCTGTGTCCCGGGCGGGGGCGGGGAGGGCCTGCCAGGGTCACCGCGATGAGGGCAGGAAGCCCTGCCCTGCGCAGTCCTCACTCTCACTTCCCCTTCCGCTAGTTGTGCGGTTGACACATCGGGGTGCTAAAGGGAAACTGGAGGGTCCCTGTAGCCGCCCCTGCACAAGGTGCTCTGCTGCATGGCTCTCCCCTGAGAATGCCTGAGTCGCTGGACTGGCGCCGGCCTGCGAACCCAAGGGTCGCTGGTTCGATTCCCAGCCGGGACACAGACCCAGGGTGCAGCCCGGTCTCCAGCCAGGTCTGTAGCTGGAGGCAGGTGAAGGCAACTGTTTGTTGATGCTTCTCTCCTCTCACCCTCCCTCCTTCCCCTGTCTCTAAGAATAATGAATAAAACCCGAAAAAAAAGAATGTCTGAGTTGGATCCAGACCAACGGAGGAGGTTTGTCTGGGACGAAAGGCTCCTAATGCCTCATGCCCGGTGAGCAAGGACGCTTGTTCCGGAGGCATCTTCCCTTCTCTGACCGACGGGAGCGCCTCCCTCCCTCCCTCCGAGGTCCCGCGGCCACTGGCTGTGTGGCCTCATCCACTCGGCTCGACCAGCGCTGACCCCTGGGTAGCCGAAGAGGCCCAGGAAGGCGCTAGATCGCTGGGGGAGGGGGGTCCCCGGCAGTGGACGGGGGACTGGAGTTCTTATCCGCTGGGGGAAGGGTGAACAGGCGAGGAGCCTGGGGTGCCTGGCTCCAGGCCCCCCGGAAGGGCACGAAGGGCTCAGGCCTTGGCGTCAGGGTGAGAGATGACAGGTGGCACCACACGTCCACCCAGCGCCACCGTCACCCCTAGTGCCCGCAAGGCTCAGCCTTCCCGCACGTGCTTCCTGGATGCGGCGTGTTCCTGCGACTGGAGAAGGGTGCCCACAGGTGCCCCCCACCCCAACCCCCACCCTGCGGATGCGTTTTTCTATCAGAGGGCAGAGCCTGCAGATCCCTATCAACCCCGGCGTCCTCCCTGCGGAGTCTCTTCCTGCAAACCTGCCTGTTCCCGGCACCCCCACCCTGGACTGGATGCCTGGTCTTCGCTGGCACCTGAGGGCAGCGTGTCGCTGCCCACGGCCTTCTCTCCGGGAGGGACTCCGTCTGTCCAGACGCAGGGAAGGAGCCCACTGCTGAGGTGGTGGAGCAGAGGCAGTTCCAGACAGGCTGCTCACCCAAGCTCACGGCCAAGAGGAGGAAAGATACCAGGAGAATGAAGAGGCCGTTCTCCCGGGACCTGAACGCCGTGGGCTGGAGGCTGGAACTCCACGACTGCGCTGGTGGGAGGCTGGGTCACCAGGGGAGCAGAGACACACGTGGGCAAGTCGCCTGTGGTTTCGGGGGTGCCCTGGGGCCCACGGAGAGACCGCTGTGCCCGATTCTGAGGGGCCTCGCTTCCATTCTGGGCCCAGACCTCCGGCATTCCTTGAATGTTTGTGAACCTGGGAGCAGAGACCAGGAGCAGGGGGAAGTCGAGCCGCCCACCCACTGAGCACCCGGCTACCACAGCCTTCGATGGGGCACCTGGGGACTCTGCACCTCGGAGGGTTGGTGCCCACCCCCTCCACCCCCGCGTCGGCTCACAACTGGGTAGCGGAGGGTGAGGAAAGGGCGGAGCAGGAGGGCTTCCCGCTGGGACAGCCTGGCTCAGGTGGGCTCCCTGTGCCCTGTGCTCCACAGGAGGCGGGAGGCTTGGACCCCTGTGCTTAGCGGTCCCGTGTCCTCTCGGTCCAGGACACGCTCTGTCCTTGCCGTTGGTGCTGCCCTTAGCGCACTGGGAAACGGGGCCTGGGAAGGGTGGTTCCAGCCCGCAGGGAAGGACCAGACAGGGCAGGAGTGAGAGAGCCAGCCGGCGGGGGTCACGCCTGCCAGACGGGAAAAGCTCAGTGCCGGGAGCTGGAGGTGGTCCAGGCAGAAGGAGCCAGGCTGGGATTTCCTCCTGCCCCCCCAAGTCCGACCTAAGCATGTTCGCAGGGTGCAGAGACTCCCGAGTCACTGAAGAGGGACCCAGGGAAGGGTCCCTGCAGGACTCAGCCAGGCTGGGAAGGGTCAGAGCTGGAGAATCGGGCCTCCTCCCTCCCGCTGGGCTCTTGATGTGCCCCCACCCGCAGCTCCCGGAACCCCGGCTCCACTCCCTCAGGTCTGTGGGTTCCGGGAGCTGCGGGCGGGCAGGGGGCACCCACAACCCGGCACCTGGAGAGGGAAGCCCGGTGTGGGCAGCTCACTTCCTGCCCCGACCGTGGGCGTTGGGTGCTGCTCAGGAAGCCACGCTGGGCGCTGTGACCCGCACATGAGGCCTAGGGCTGGGGACCACACCCCGGACGCTTCCTGCCACTCCCCAGGACGCGGCCTCCTGGCCCCCTGGCCCCCTGATTCATACTGAAGCCGCTGTCAACGTGACCTTTTCCCGCCCTGCCTGGTGTCGCCCTTTAGCCCCAAGCTTGTGGGTTTGGTTCCGGCCGCGTGTGCCTTGGTCGCAGGTCCTCCCTCTCACCCATGTTCCTCCCTTTCCCTCCCTGCCTCTCCAGAAGCAACGAAAACTGTCCTCCTGGGAGGCTAAACATAAAAATTGTGAAGGCTTTGTCCCAGTCGAGACTGAGAATAAGAGATTCTCAACATCGCAGAGAAGTTGGTGTCTTTCTGAGACTCGGCAGCCCCCGTCCCTTTCCCGAAAGCGCCGGGCCACCCCCGCTGCCTGTTCCCCTTTCCTGGCCACTTCTTGTTTCGCTGGGGTCGCTGCTTCTCTTTGCTGCTCCTCACGCCCTGGCTTCACTGTTCCTCCCGGCACGTGATTCTTTGCGACGAAAGACCTCAGTTCGGAAGTATGTGCGGGAGCAGCTGGCGATGAGCATCTGCAGGGTGGTCTCGGGGGGCTGCACACCCGTCCTCAGCCCTCAGGTTCGAGGGGCCCTGCGGGCAGGCGCAGCTCGTGGGAGCTCAGCGGGCATCGGGGTGGGCGTACATGCTGCCCCCCCACAACGTGAGCGACGACCCTGCCTGTCCAGCCTCCTTCCGGGGTGCCGGACCTCGGCAGGGGTGTGGCTCTGGGGCCACAGTCCACTGGGCCTCCGGGAGTCGAAGCTGGACTGTGGGTGCCAGTCAGGTCCCTGCCTGGGTGCCCCCCTGGGTCCTGCGCTCCTGGCCCAGCCCTGGCCCCGCCGTGGGGAGCGGGGCAACCTTGGGCCTGGCAGGACCTGATCCTCACCTCTTCTCTCGGGCGACTCCCCACACTGGCTGCGAGGGGTCCCCCACTTGCACACCTGTGGACGGTACAGTTTGCTAGCTGTGTCTGGCCTGCTCTCCAGACTTCGGGAGGGGGTGCAGGAGGTGAGCCGCCGCGGGGTGGGAGTGGGCCCGCAGCCCCTCCTTGTTGCCAGGAGGCAGAAGGTAAGGAGCAGAGGGGCCTGAACCCCCGGGGATCCCCGACAGCGGGTTTTGTCCGTCTGCTGGGAAGACAGGGGTTGCTTATGTCCCTGCGTCTGTCTATAAAGGGGAATCCAGGCTCCTCACCCCCTGGCCTATCCCCCAGGCCCCGCCTCTCCCCAGGTACCCCTCCAGTTCCTAAAGAAGGGCAGTGTTCCCCCCGCAGAACCCCAGCCCCCAGGGGCTGCCCGCACTGCCCGGGCTCAGATCCGCCCTTGGGGTCCCTGCCTCCAGCACCCACAGGCCTGGCACCCCTCCGGGCAGGGCCCTCTGGGTGATCTGTGGGGGGCTTAGTCCAGGCATGGTTGTAACACTTGGGCTCTGCCTGAGCCGAGCCTTGGGGGTCTCACCCAAGATTCACGTCATGGTGTTTGTTGTCAGACACGAAGTCTTCGCACTCTTCCTGGACGCAGGTACGTGTCGCGACGGAGAAGCCCCTCGAGGGGCGACCACGTGAACGGGGAAGGCCTACAGAGGAGACCTGCGTATCACAGTCCTGCCAGTCCTCCCGCGCGCTCGGTCCCAACCTCGTCCACCCACGGCCCTCGGGGGACACGGCCGTTGGGAAGTCACTGTTCGTTCCTTTCAGGGCCTCTAGCTGCTCCTTGCGGGGCTGATCTTTCCCTGGTCCGCGATGAAACTGGGGGCACGTCCGGCCCCCTTGGGGGTCCTCCTTGGGTCCGAGGTGCGCAGCCCCGAGCTGTCCGCGGGCGCCTGCGTCCACGAGGGTGGGACCCGCGTTTTCACTCAGCCTTGTGGCTGCTGACAGTCCCCGAGGGGGCGTGGCCTCCCCCTCACGATTTCCCGTCCCCCGGCTTAGCCAGCCCTTTCCAGGCTTTTACTTTCAAAGCTGTATTTTCACGTGCAAGGGCTCACCCATCTGGAAGCAATCTTCTTGCGTGTGGTTTAGGGTAGGGATCCAATGTCCCTTTTTAATAAGCGTGACCAGCTCCCTGGCACCGCTCAGCGGTCTGTGCTTCCGCTGCCCCACGGCCAGGCTTCCACCGAGCTCTGGGCCTCTGGCCGTAAGTGGGCCACCGGCACCCACCTGGCCCCCACGTCCCGGAAGGCCTGCCCCCCCTCAGCGTGTCCTGAGCACCTACTGTGCGGCAGGAAGTCTCCAGGAGCCGGGAGCCCTGCCGCCCTCAGCCGACGTTCCCAAGGGGCCGCGGGGGGGCAGGTGGGGTCGGCCTGGCTCCCACGGGTGGCTTGCGGCTGAGACAAAGGGGGTCGAGAGGGGGGGGTTGTCGTGGGGGCAGAAGGGGCTCAGCAGAACCGCGAGGACACGTGTCCCCCAGCACATCCTGTGCCTGTCGCTGCTGCTCCCCTCGTCCTGAGCCCCGGCCCTGCTGCCTCCCCGCTGACGCCTGGCCCTGGCCCCTCGCTCCCACGTGCTCAGTCCGTCCCCCAGGAGAGATGAGGGTGACCTCTTGTCCCCTCTTCCCTGGGCCTCTCCCTCCTCTGTGGGTTCCTACGTCGCCCTGGTCGGAGGAGCACCTGGCAGAGGTCGGGGAGAGTCGAGTGGGGCACCCCCCAGTTCCGGCGTCGCGTTCTGGCCCCCGCGCCCCACAACCCCGCGAGCTCCACGCCTATTACGGTGCGCAGCCCGGGGACCCCAGCGCCCGGCCCTGTCCGGCGACCTCGGCAGCTCCGCCCGGATCCAGGGGCCGCTCTCCCGGCTCTTCCTTCCCGTCCAAGTCGTGGTCTGTGTATTAAACGCACGGACTCTGCGATCGATCAGCAGCTCCGGGCGCCGCGGGGGCCTGGCCCAGCAGCTGTCGACGGTCCATCACCGGCGGTTTGCACGGGCCGCGCGCCCGCGCGGGAGGGAGAAACATCCGTGAGGCGCTCCATGTCGCCGGGGTACCGGCCGCGCGTTGCAATGTCTGCGTTGTGCTCACCGTCTGCACTTTGGTGAAGAGGTTGCTCTCCGCGGTGGCCCCTGGGACACCAGCCAGGTGGCAGGGTCACCTCGCCATGAAGCCGGGGTGCCAACCGGAGGCCTGGGAGGGATGCAGGCAGCCCCGGCCCGCCTGGGGCGGGTTAGCAGGTGACCAGGCCTCGGTGGCCTCGCTCTGCTGTGCAGAGGAGCCTCCAGTCCAGGCGGCTAATGCTGGAGCCCAGCATTTTCCCAGCACCTATCGCGCAAAGGTCATAAACGACAAGGCGTGAGTGATAAACGCAGGGAAATAGCCTCCCCAGACGTGGAAGGACAGCCACGCAAACAGGCCTTGCCCGCCTCCTCCTGCGCTGGCGGGCGCGGCCCCACCCTGGGAAGAAATCAGCCCGAGCCCGTGAGGAAGTGCCCAGCTCTGACGACCAGCCCCCAGAAAGCGGAAGCGCCGGGTTTACTACCCGCAGGTGCTCCCGCCTTGTCCGCGGGCAGAGACACAAGGGCACTCGGGCGCGGCTCTCGGTGACGCCCCGGGAGGCAGCCATCATGTCACGGGCATGTGCGGCCCGGAGCCCAGCCTGGTGGACACGCGGGCTGAGTGTCCGGCAGGTTCAGAGGCCGGAGGACGGGATGGTGTTGGGCACCACGCCAGCGTCAGGTGGAGGAAGGGGTCTGGCGGGGGAGAGGCTGTCAGTCTGGAGGGAGCGTCTGTCAGGTCCAGGGGTGGTGGCAGCCGGGGGCAGGGCAGCACCTGCACGTGGACAGCTGGTCGCCAGCCGGGTACACGGCTGTCAGAACTCACAGAGCTGCACCTGCAAGCTGCACATGGTACCGTATGTAAATTGTGCGCTAATACAGTCAACTCGAACAGTGCGACGTAATTCCACACGAAGCCTTTCCTCCGCTTTCCAGCAGCGGGAAAGGTCCTTCCGGGAGGTGGCTGCTCCAGGGTCCACCCCTCTCCAGACAGAGGCCTCAGCAGGGAGCCCATGGCCCCTCTCCCCCCGCAGCCACACGCGCTGTCCTGAGGAAGGAGCAAAGTTGGTCCTCGTGCCCTGGGAAGTCGCTGAGAGTCTCTGCTGACAACGGTGCCCCGAGCCCTCCTGCCAGTCCCAGGTCCTGGACTGCAGCCTGGCAGGTGCCCCATTTGGAGCAGGTGCCCCGGGGGTCAGGCCCCGCCCCCAGGAGCCCAGGCTTGGTGCTTGTCACCCTCAGCGAGGTGCTGCCTTGTTTGGTTTTCCTACACGATAAGTACTTATTTAGTATTCTAATGTTTTTAAAAAGACTTTATTTATCATTTTCAGAGAGAGAGGCAGAAAGGGAGAGAAAGATCAGTGTGTGGTTGCATTTCACCTGCCTCCAGCTACGGACCTGGCTGGGGACCTGGCTGGGGACCTGGCTGGGGACCTGGTGTTGTGCCCTGGCTGGGAATCGAACCAGCGACCTTTGGGTTCACAGGCTGGCGCCTTATCCACTGAGCCACCAGCCAGGGAGCATGTTTTTTAAAGCAGCGTATGCTCTTTGGCTTGGACATTGGGATGACATCCATTTCTTTGTAAACTCTGGCAGGACCTGAGGGAGAACGTATTTTGTCACCATCAGAAGGGACATCAGAGTGGGCCTGGGCCGGGAGCGGGAGGGATGGGGGGCTCATTCTGGGCATTCCTTCCCCACCAGCCCCTCCCCGCCGTCTCTCCACTGGGCCGCTCGGTGTCTCGGCCTCCGTCCCTGCAGCCATGGACCTGCGGCATTTGGTTGCACAGGTGCCATCGGGCCTGCTAAGCTGTCGCTGGAGCCCACGTGGGGTTCTCTGCATCAGAAGCAGGAAAGGTGCAGCACGTGGGGCCTCAGCTGCCCTGGACCCCAGTTCAAGGCCGACTGGGGCTTCCGAGATGTGCTGGCCGCCCTCCCTGCGGGTGCTCGAGGCTGCGCTGAGGGAGGTGTTTTCCTCCTGAGACAGAGCAGTGGGGGCGCCAGGGGCCAGAGAAGGCAAAGCCCCCGCTGACGTGGGCTCCCGGTGGGTCGCCGCTGTGCTCTGACTGGCGTGTGGTGTGAAGGGCTGGGCACCAGCGTCTGCCCCCAGGTCTAGAGCTGCCGGGCTGGAGGCTCAGGAAATGTTGGCCGAGAGAACAAACAGGGAGAAGAAGAGCCCGAACCCTCAGAGTGGTGGTGAGGGTCCTGCTCCGGGAGACAAGGGTGGGCCGCCACTGCTGGGCGCCTGGGAGGGGCTGTCCAGGGGTCCTGGCGTGAATCCTTGAGAAGGACCTTCCCCTCCCGTCCCAGAGGGTGCAGGAGCCACCGCCCACGTCCCGGCCCCCAGGCAGCAGAGGGGAAGGTGCAGGTGCCCGGTTGCCTCCGTCCCGCTGCCCAGGGGCCGGGCAGGAGGGCCGAACCGGTCACGTCATCGCACACGCGGGTTTGCTTTGGCCGCCTTGAAACCCTCAACAGCCTGTGAATGGCCAGCCCTCCTCCAGCCCCTGGACACCCGCCCTGCTGGCTCCGCAGATGTGCTTGGGAAGACGGTGCTGAGGCACAGCTGTGGCCGGATGACCGTGTCCTCGCCACGTGGGCTGTGACCGGAGCGAGGGTCCCTGGGGACTGTCAGCTGCCTCAGGCCTGCAGATGCATCAGGGCGAAGGCTGAGGACGGGGAGCTCGGGGCTCTCCTAGCAGGTCCCTCTGCACCCGGAGGTGTCTGGGCTCCCGCGGCTCCGCCCGGCTCCACTGACCACTGGGCTCCCTCCCGCCCCCCCTCTGTCTCCGCACTGGGTCTGTGGCACCGTGTCCGCCAGGGGAGGCCACGGAAGGGCTGGCACCTGGTAACAGACCAGGGTCTTCCACATGCAGAACCGGCACTTACAGGAGAACACGCGTGATACCCTCGCCGAAGGCGTGCATCTCTGACTGAGAGACAAGGCGGAACGAGGGGACATGTCAGCATGGAACACTGGAGCCAGGGCTGGGGTCACACCCAGGGAGGCTTGATGCAGAGAGCAGCCGAGGGCTGGTCTTGCGTGTCAGTGGCCCATTCGTCAAGTCCCCGCTGCGGGACACGAGGGCTCGGCCTCACCGCCCCTGGGCTCAGGTGCAGGGAGAATGTGCTGCTCCCGGGGGCCATGCAGGGGCTTCGGTGAGGCCACCGTGGTGGTGGCCGAAGTGATGACGTGGGCTCGGCAGCCCCGTCAGGCCCGCTGGCGCTGTGACCTGAGGTCCGTGGGCAGATCCGAGTGGGTGTGAGGCGGACTGTGGCTTCACCAGGGACAGTGAACCTGCCTGTTCAAGCTCACAGCCCTTGACTTCTCTGAACCCTGGATGTCAAGGTGGCGGCCTGGCTGGTCTCGGGTCCTCCAAGAAGCCCCAGAGTCCTTGCGTTCCACCCTCTGTGGCCTCCAGTCACGTCAGCCTGTGGAGCCCACCCTTCAGCGGCCCCACCTTTGGGAACAGAGTCCGGGTGCCAGCTGTTCTCTTTGGGGTTCCGAGTCTGAGCCCCAGGAGGTGGGGAGCCAAAGGTCCCCGGTGCTGGGACGCCCGTGGAGGACAGAGCTTGTGTCGGGCCCCCTGCCAGGGTCGCAGACAAGGAAACGGGGCCCCTGGGGTCACTAGGTCTGTGGTCGAGAGCAGGACCCAGTCCATGGCACAGGGGCCGCAGGTCCCTGCAGAAAGTCTGCGCCCGCACCTGCTTGTCCAGGGAGGACAGTGAGCGCAAACCGTTCAGCTCTGCAGGGCTGGGCCCAGGAGAGACTTGGCCTAGTTTCATCTGGTCAAGTTTTTAATGCACGGAATGTATTTATAATAATTCTGGAAGCAGTGCGTAGTGTGCGGGCTCTGCGTGAAATGAAGACAAACTGTGTCAAAGGGGAGGTGCTGTGCGGGGAAGGCGGCCCTGGAGGCTGAGGGTGCCCTGCTCGCTGCCCTGGGAAGACCTCCAGCCACCCTACGCCCCTCTTGGAGGGGAGGGGACCCCCTCGCCTGTCCCCAGGCTCAGAGCTCAGGCTGTGGGGAGCTGCACCCAGTCCTCCCCAGGCCTGAGATGGCTGGACCTGCCCCCCAACCCCAACCCTAACCCAGGCCCTTTGGGCCCCGGGGTCTCAGCTGTTTGCCATTGTCCGGGGCAGGGCAGAGCTCAGGTTTGCTCTGAATTCCTTGTGCCCTCGGGGTCGTGGTGCCGGAGCTCAGGGTCGTGGTGCCGGGAGCTCAGGGTCAGGGGTACGACCTTTTGAGCGTCACAGCTGCTCGGCACATGTCTGGAAAGACGGCACGTTCGCTTTCGTCTCGACCCCAGAGAAGCACCAGGCGGGTTGTCAGTGCCCGGAGGGGGCAGGTTCCTCTGGTCTGTCGCTGCCTTGGCCATCAGACATAGGACCCTTGTCGCCTCGGCTGCAGCAGGAACATCCTGCTGCTAAGGGGACAGGCTGGACGGGGCTGGCAGGGACCCCGGAAGCCGTCCCTGGGGCCAGACCCGCTCTGAGCTCCTCTGGCTGACTGGGTAGGAGTGATTCAGAAACACGTGGATTTCATTTTTGGGAGGCATGTGGGTTGTCATGGCAGCTGGTGGAGGTGAGAGGGTTTCGGCCAAGGAAATCTGGGTTTGGCCGAGGCACATGGGAGGGAGGCCTGGGGACGAGTTTTCCAAGCAGTTGAGGCCTATGCCCGGCTGGCGAGCACACCCATCCGGGGCGGGGTCTCCCCTGGGGCGAGGAAGGGGCGTCTGTCTGCAAGGAGCCACGTTGGGCCTGTTCACGGAACAGCTTTCCAGCACGTCCGTCCCTTTCAGCGGCTCGGAGCTCAGCTCCGGGGAGACAGACCTGCCCGATGTGCCTGGGATCCCGAGGGAAGCGCGTGCTGGGTCTCCAGGCCACTTTCCGTGCCTCCTGCCCAGCCTCCCTCTCTGTGCCCCGGCGTGGGAGTTCAGATGGGTGACGTCCAGGGGTGACGTCGGGTCTGTGTCTTACACAGGGACCTGAGAGTGCCCTTCACGGGCCGGCTGCTGACCGGTGCTCATGTGCCTGCCCAGTGGCCGTGTGGACCTGCTCAGCCCTGAGGTCTTGAAAGCCAAAAGTTGTTGTCCTGTGTCTGAGAGTCCCGTGTGGAGCAGGTCACGCTTGCACCGCTGCAGGGGGGGCAGTTGGGGACACTGTGGACCCTCCGGACAGGTGGGGAATCAACCCACAAGCCTGTGACTCAGGCCTGCCTGCAGTCCAGGCTGATTTGGGGTGTAGACCTTGGGGTCCTTGGCTCCACCAGGTCACACCTATTGGAGCTTGGTGGGAGCCCATGAGCAGACAGAGGCGTGTCCATGTTTGATGCAACCGCACGGCCCCGGGGCTTCCAGGCAGGAGCGCCTGCAGCGTCGGCCTTTTCTTTTGCTCCCTCCTGGTCCAGCCGGGACAGTGGGCCACAGCTGAGGGGGCCAGTGTCCCCAGGGCCACGGCTGTGTCCCCGGCTCCAGCCTCTCTGGTGGGGAAGGGTTGGGGTGCAGGCTTGGGGCCGGGCACGTGGGACTGCGGTGGCCGCCCCCAGCTTCCGTGCCGGCCACCAGGGTCCCACCCAGGTTCCTCGTCTTGCTTTTCTCTAGCGGCTGCGGTTAAATGGGGCTGAGTTTTCCCAGTGTCCTCTTGGTGTGTCTCTTCTCCTCCTACTTGGAAGGAGTTTTATTTTTTATTATAAAAGATTTTGTTTAACAACAACAGGCTGGCCCACGGCCCACGCAAGCTGTGCCTGGCGCCCGGTCCTGGCCTGGCTCCACCGTGTTCGCAAACCCTCCAGCCTCATGCGTCCGTCCGTCCGTCCGTCCGTCCGTCCTCGGGGCCGGGAGGTGAACCCTTTGCTTTCCGGCAGGTGACCCTGCTTTCAAGAGCCAAGCTTAGGAGGACAGAAGACGGGGAGGCAGGTTGCAGCGTAGAGACCAGAAGGGCCCCGTCCGCACTCCCAGCCTGCGCTCCGTCTGGCCAGGGGCGGGGGCTCGAGTTGTCCAGAAAGTTCCTTTTCTCCTGTGAAAGCCTCAGCTTCCCACCGGCCCACGCACACGCTGCAGGCCGCTGCCCGGGGTGGGGGCTTCCTCCCTGGGTGCGGGATCAGGGTCCAGCTTGAGGGCCCGGGGACGGGGAAGCAGCATTTCAAGGCAACGCTGGTGCCCCCAGTGGTTGCAGGTGGACCCTCACTCGAACTTTGCCAGAGTGGCCGGGGGTCAGCTGGGCGTACTCTGGCCTTCTGCCCGGAAAGGGGCCTTGGCGTGAGGGTCCACCCGCTCCCCAGGGTCGGCGAGGGGACCAGGCTCCGGTGCAGACACGGGGTGGTCCCAGCCTGGTGGGCTGTCGCCGAGGCTGCAATGTCAGGATGAGAAAGGAAACGCATGGTCCAGCAGTCCCGTGACACCTGCAGAACACTGTAAAGTAATGTCACTGACTTTAACCTTCTGGGCTTTTTAATGACAGCACAGCCCTGTTATAATGCCCAGACTTGCCTTCAGCCAGCAGTGACGCCCACAGACACCACGTGCCATGAAGCCCGTGTGGCCCGGAGCTTCCGGCCCCCGCCAGTTGTTGGGGTGACACTGTGCAGGCAGGTGCGTCCTTTAGAGCAGAGCAGCGCCCAGCCCAGCGGGTGGCCCACGTCGGACCCCTTGTCCCTGCAACACCCTGGCGTTGGGGCCCTGGAACCCCAGTTCCTCAGCTATCCAGTCGCCGGTGCCCACGAGAACCCAAAGGGAGGAGTGTGGACATGGTGCTCAAAATTAACTGTCCGAGATCGACCAGGCCAAGGTGTTGACAACTTACAAAACCACCTAGCGACCGATATCCGGAACATACCAGCAATTCCTTCCTGTCCACAAGGGAACAGCGGGAGCCCCACTGCAAACCGGAAACACGGTAGAAGCAGGAGGGTCAGCCAGCCGGCCAGCGACCTCAGACCCAGGGGCTGCCAGAGGGTTTCAGGCCACCCACTGATGCCCATGGTGGGTGAACGTGGGGAGACCCTGAGGGATGTGACACCGAGGGACGGTGGCTGCGCTGGGGACGGGGTCCACATGGCCCAGGAGCCACTTGTTCCTCTGCCCAAAGGGAGGAGCAGGGGCAGGTTTTCTGTCCCCCTGAATTAGTCTGACGAGAGACAGGTGGATCCTCTAAAGGGGACGAAGACTTGGCTGTTTTTTAAATTCATTGTTAGAGAAGATGGAACAGAGAAACACTGATGGGAAAGACACACATCAATCAGTTGCGTTCCGACGGGTGATGGAATCGCAAGCCGGGTTGGTGCCCAGATGGGGAATCGAAAACCTTTCCGGGCTCCAAGTGTCCAAGCCACCCAGCCAGGGCTTGATGTGAGGTTTTTGTGGGGCCTCCGACGGCAGATAACTGGGTCCTGGGAGAGACCTCTGGGGCCAGTGCCCCTGCCGGGGCTCGGGGAGGCCCCTCACTTTGTTTGATGGCTGTGGGCCCCTGCCAGGTCACACACCCTCACTCCTGCATGTCACAGGGGCGGGGTTGGGGGCTCCCCGACCCTCCAGAGAAGAAACGGAGCCTCCACTTTCCCAGGCTCAGCGCAGCCCCCCTCACAGGGCAGATGCCTCCCCGCTAGGGCCCCAGAAGTCCCAGACGTCCCAGCTTGTGTGGCTGCTCACCCCCGGACAAGCTAACCTTCCAGAGAGGGTTGTCAGGCGCCCAGAGGTGCAGAGGGTCCCCCTGCAGGGTGGCCCGAAGGTGGCCTGCACCTCCTTGTGGGCTGGAACTTGAAAGGCCTGTGCTGGTGAGGGTTGGGCGCGTGCCACGCGCAGGTGTGTCTGCGGGGCTGGCAGGGGCCTCCCCGGGCTAGGGCGGAGGTCCTGGGTCACAGCCACCGACAGGGACACTCGGGTTGGGAGCCAGCGCAGGGCCTCACCGCTGAGAAGTGACAGAGCCAGGATTTGAACCAGTGTAGCTCCAAACTCTAGACTTGCTGTGGCCCATCAGCCTTTCTCAGCCCGCCCTGCCCCCGACCACGGCAACTTGGCCTGGAAACCCTGCTGGCAGAGGACAGGGCCATGCGGGTGAGCTCAGGGCAGAGGCCGTGTCTGCGGCCATCGGCTCCCCGCGTGGCCCACTTCCTGCTGGCACACGGCTGTTTATTGTCTCTGCGTGAACTCGCGCTCCCTTCCCCTCTGCGTGTTTCCTTCATAACAGGATGGCAGACACGGCGAAGGGCTGTCGCAGCTCTGAAAACACAGCCCGAGCCCGGTGGCAGGGCCGCGAGGGCAGGGCTCCCACCTCTGGGGGTCTGCGGCCCGGCCCCGTCCCCCAGGAGCTCCTTCGGGAGCAGATGGGCCCTCACGGCTGCTCAACGTCACTCGTTTTTGGTGAAACACACAGTCTAAGTTTCCAGGCTTCAAGTGCTACAGGTCTTGTGCCCTGTCGCTCCCTCCCAGCTCCAGCGCAAGTCTGCCGTTTCTCTCCGTGCACCTTGTCTCCCGCGGTGCTTTGTCAAGTGCAGGGAACCGGGAATGCACACGGTGATGTTTTGGTTGGAATGCACGCTGCCCAAAACCAGGCTGTGGTAGGTGTGTTTCCTGTTTTGTAGGTCACAGCAGGAACCGGTTTCACAGAGTGTTTTTAAACCCATTTCCCAATGGTCTCTGACAGTGTCTTCACCACCCAGGGTCCCAGCCAGGGCCTGCATATTGGGGGTTTTTATGGCAACACCCCACTTTTGGCACCAAGGTCTCTGCACGTGAGCGTGGCTGGTTAAGAAGCGGCCCCACCAGTATGCAGGTCAGGGGAACGCGTGCCTCGCACTGAAGAGTGTGAGGGGTCCTCACTGAGCCCCCTGAGCACCCTCATTACCAGTGTTTCGAACTGTGCCTCTGGTAGGTTTCTTGTCTCCATTGTGTTTAGCTCCTTTTCTGGGGATTTGTTCCGTTCTTTCATCCGGGCCATGTGTCTTTGTCTCTTTGTGTGGCAGCAAACCTTCCCTGTGTTTGTTTCTGTGTATCGGTAGAGCTGGTATGACTCCCTGTCTTGGTGGGGTGGCCTCACTTGGTAGCAGGTGTCCTGTAGGGTCCAGTGCACGGGCTCTCCTGTCACCCAGCTGGGTACTTGAGGTGCCCTTCACGTGGGCTCGGTACACCCTCCCCTTGTAGCTGAGCCTTCACTGCTGCTGGTGGATTGAAGGGAGGATTCACCCAGGCCAGTCCGCCGCAAGGATGGGCTGTGACCTCAGACTACCTGCCTCCACCCTCTGCAGAGGGCAGCTGTGCAGGGCAGCTGTGCAGGGCAGGTGTGCAGGGCAGCTGTGCAGGGGCAGCTGTGCAGGGCAGCTGTGCAGGGACAGTTGTGCAGAGCAGTTGTGCAGAGCAGGTGTTCAGGGGCAGCTGTGCGGGACATCTGTGCAGGGCAGGTGTGCAGGGCAGGTGTGCAGGGCAGGTGTGCAGGGGCAGGTGTGTGGGGCAGGTGTGCAGGGGCAGGTGTGCAGGGACAGTTGTGCAGAGCAGGTGTGCAGAACAGGTGTTCAGGGGCAGCTGTGCAGGGCAGCTGTGCGGGGCAGGTGGCAGTGCTCCAGCTTGTCTGTAGCTCCCCCTGGGCGTACAGGCCCTGGGGTTTCCTGGGTTGTACAGGGCAAGGCCAGCTCCCCCCTCTGTCTTGCCTGGGGCCTCCCTGCCTGAGCGATAGGACAACCAGAGAGGTGGCTGCTTGTGCTGGGCATGCGGACTCGCAGGTGAAGCTGAGCTGCGAGCCTAGGCCGGCCGCTGCTGGTGCCAGGCCCAGGGCCACTTCGCCAGAGATACAGGGGTTCGGGGCTCACTGAGGCTGGATGTTGCTAATTTGACAGGAAGCAGGAAGCTGTGAATCTTGAGCCAAAACCAGTCGTTCAAATGAAAAAGCCACTGTTAACAGCTGCGAGTTGGGTGGGACGGGCAGGATCTCCAGGGTGGGCCAACGTGTCAGCCCAGTGGGTGGAGACTCCAACATGGCACCTGCCTGCCAGCTCTGTGGCTCTGCCCACCTTTCTTTCTGATAGAAAGCTGTCCCCCAGCTCTCACCTTGATGCCAGAAGATACCTCAGTTCCTCCCTGTGTGCCCCTTGCGCCCTTCAAGTTGCTGCTGCAGTGCTGCAGCTCAGAGCGGGTGAGTCAGACGAAGTCTGGTGTGGGTCCTGTAAGGGGACCGCTCAAGACTCCAGAAGTTTCTTCCGTTGACCCAATCCCTGCTGGCTTTTGCACCCAGAAGTTACAGGCACTTATCTTCCTGGCACTGGACCCCTGGGCTGTGGGTCCTGGGGCTGGAACCCCCCTCCTGGATTCGTATCTGCCACAGGTGGATGTGGGACCAGCCTGCTGCATGTCTGCACCCCTCCTGCTTCTGCATGGATGTGGTTTCTGTCCATCTGTAGTGGTCAGACTCCCATTCAACTCACGTTCTACCAATTCTGAGTGAAGGTTTTTCTATAACGTAGTTAATGTTGATGTGGTTGATGTAAGGAGGGGAGCTGTGTTCGCCTATACCTTGCAAACTGTGTAGATATAGATGAGATTTTAAAAAAGATTTTATTTATTATTTTTAGAGGGAGGGGATGGGAGAGAAGCAGAGAGGGAGGGAAACATCCATGTATACTTGCCTTTCACCTGCCTCCAGCTGGGGACCTGGCTGGAGACCTGGCTTGCAACCTGGTTCTGTGCCCTGGCTGGGGATCGAACCAGCGACCTTTGGGTTCGCAGACCGGCACCAACTCACTGAGCCAGCAGCCAGGGCTAGGTAAGATTTATTTTTACTTGATATTTAATGTTTGAGACTCTTGGAGCTACTGGGCGGGGTGACTATATCTGACATGTGGACTTTGCAAACTTGGAGGCCAGAGAGCCGCCTGTGGTTAGTGAAGCAATGGCTCTGACAGATGCCCGCATCTGGGTCCCGAAACCCGTCAACACGCCACGGCATTGGCAAAGGGCATTTTGCAGATGTGAGTAAAGTGGGGAGGTCACCCCGGACCATCTGGGGAGATGCAGTGCCGCCAGGAATCATGGGACGGAGGCCGCTCTGCCAGCGTGGGAGATGGGTGGAGGGAAGGGGGGACCCTGATGATGGAAGTGGGGTCTTCCCAGAGCTCCCGGAGGACGGCAGTTTGTGGACACGTTGGTCGAAACTTCTGAGCTCCAGTGTGCGACAGGGGTGCTGTGTTCCAGCAGCCATAGAAGCTAACACCTCTGACCTGGGCGCCCAGAACCAGTGAAGAGATGGGATGTGGAGGGTGGGCTGTCAGAGGTGCAGGATGAGGGACAGGTGACGGGGGGTCCCAGGACCCAGCCGCAGACAAAGGCATCTCCTGGGGAGGAGCAACGCTCTGGATTGGGGGCTCCGGTCCCCCACCATGAACTGGAGGACTGAGCCCCGGATCGAGCAAGTGGAGCTCAGCTCTGAGAAGCATTTGGTGGAGGAGGGGAGACGGAAGGCAGCTGGGAGAGGACTCAGGAGGAACGAGGAAGAAGCGAAGCTGGGTAAGACCGTCTTCCTCGTGAGCTGGTCAAGGGGGCAGGTGGTGAAGCCAGGCTGGGGCGAGGTCAGGGCTGCGCCCTTGGCGGGCAGAGTGCTGGGCAGGCGAACGAGGGACAGGCAAGGTCTTGCCTCATCCTCAGCCAAATCTGAAACAACGATCCCCTTTCACTCGCTGGACTCGCTGAGCAGCCTGAGGACCCTGCACCCTCCCCGGGCAGCCCTGAATGCGGGGCTGCCCACCGGGTTGTTTCAAGTGAGAGGAACAGGGCGTCCTGCTGCTGGAGGATGAAGGCCGAGGGCAACGCGGACTCTCCTGCCTGGGGAGGGTGCCCCAGCGTCGCCGCAGGCCTGGCCCTGCTTGAGAAACATCTGGCCCTAGAGATTCCGCCCCAATTTTAAACATCTGTTGCTGCATGTGGATAAGAAGGTTGGAATGGTTTGGGTCACAGCCCTTGGAAGTTGTGCCATTGGTGTGTTTTGAAAAGTGTTGGTGAGGGATATTTCACACTGTTCCGCAGGGCCCGCCCTGACCCTGACTGAGGTCACCGCCCGCCAGCCGTCAGGGCGGTGGTTCCGCTACTCAGAGACAAGTCCCAGCACCCAGGAAGAGGTGGATTGCAGGGGCTCCCAGCAGCTCCGGCCCCCTGTCCTAGGGCCGGCAGCGCAGTGTCGGCCTTCACGGAGAGCAGAGCCCACTCCCCCATGGGTGTCGCTCCACCTCTGCAGCAGGACACCATGCTGTGCTGTTTTATGCCTTTTGGTTCACTGAGCTGAAGCACACACGTGTGTGTACATGTGCATGTATGTGTGTGCGTGCATGCATGGATGGGGTGTGTCCATACTAAAAGAAGCCCATGGATACCAAGGTCGGTGGGGACTTGGGCTGGGCTGAGGCCCCTCCCCGGCCGTGTTGTGGAGCAGGTGGGGCTGAGTCCACAGGAAGAACCTGCTGCCCCATGAGTGCGGCAGGGACGCTGTTTCCCACATACTTGAGGTCCTGTTATCCAACATGTGAATATTCTGAAATAAAAAACTGTTACGTCTCCATGAGAATGAACAGGTGTTCCTGGATTGAAACCCCCTCCTTCCTGCCTGTGCTGTGGCTTCTCCCCCGGCCTTGGGGCCCCGCCCTCCCCCAGCAGCCCCTGCACAGCTCTGTGTGCCCAGGCCCAGGCCCAACTGCCCTGCCTCCTGGGGTAGAGCCCCCGGGAGGGGCCTTGCCTGTGACAGCCCCCAGCCCACCGAGCCTGGAGACCCAGCTGCAGCACCGGCACCTTCCCCAGAGACAGGGAGCCTGAGATGGGCTCCAGGGAGCTCGCTCGCTTCTTTGATGTCAGTGTGTGTTATTCGATGGAATTCAAGAGGGTGGGTCAGTGAAGGCCGGCTGGGCAGGGCAGGGCTGCCCCGTCCCAGCCTGGCCACCCACCAGGAGCCCTGATGAGGGAGGGTGACTGTGGCCAAGGGCCCACGCAGCATCAGGGAGGAACCCTGGCCCCGGGGTCCTCCGAGACCCAGGCTCCCCCGTTGTCCCAACAGGAGCCCTCCCCGGTTTCCCAGGGGCGCCCCCAGCTCACCCCCGGCCTGCAGCCTCTGCCCCTGGGGGAAACTGGCCTCTGACTCTTGGATGTGACTGCAGTTTGCGGTCACTCTGCAGACACACCCCTCCTGGGGACAAGAGGTCTCCCTCAATCTTGGTTTGGGGCGGGAAATGGGCTCTGGCCCGTGGTAATCTAAACAGTACTTTGTTCTTGAAATTCCAGAGTCCTACTTGAGGCCAGGCTCATCCCTGCTGCCTGGCTCCACTGTGAAATCTCGGGCTCTTCTGAGAACTCCTGAGTGAGGTGGCCTGGGCACCCCGATGGGGGGCACCCCATCACCCTGGCTGCTTGGCGAGGGTGCCAGGACCCTGCGTCACCCAGTAGGAAGAGTGTACCTTCTGCTGAGCAGGGCCAGGGTGGGCCTCAGGGTGGTGAGGGCCTGCTCTGCCCTCAGCCCTGTGGTGTCCCCTCCTGACTCCCGGACACCAAGGATGACCCCACACTCTGGTGAGGGAGGCAGGGGGGTTCCCCAAGCCAGTCACTAGCAGGGCTTGCCTGGTGATCCTCTCAGTTTCTGGGTCAAGGGGAGCAAACAGCCTGCAGTGTGCGCAGCGAAGGCCAGATCCCGTCAAAGCAGCGGGACGGGGGTCACACAGGCCATGGTAGAGGAGTCACGGGTGCTTTGGGGAAGAGTCACGGAGGACTTGGGGGAAGGGGTGCAGAGTGAGGAACTGGCAGGAATGTCTGTGAGAGCCCGAGGGGGCAACAGCACAGCAGACACCAGTGGGCAGCCCTGTGTCCCCGTGGCTGCCCCTGGAGGAGACCCAGGGGTCAGTCAGAAGACAGATGAATGGCTTGGGCTGTGGGGCGTGGTGGCTTCCAGGAGCGTCCTGAGGTCCAGGTTGGAGACAGACAGGGGAGCAGGAATGGAGGCTGATCTCATAGAATCCCATCACCCCACACAGGGCACTGGGGAGCCATAGGTGGCCAAGTCCCTAAGTGCCCCCAGGGCCACCCCACTGGCCTCACCATCCCTCCTGGGCGGAGGCTCCTTCTTGGGGCTGTCACCCTCCTGGCCCTCAGCTAAAGGAGGGAAGGAAGTGCCCCCACCCCGTAACCTCAGTCCCCACTGCACCCCACACTGCCCCTTTGCTCCCTCCCTGGGGCCCTGTGTCACACGGGGGTGAGAAAAGCACCTGGAACAATGCCCATTTTCCTGGGGAACGTAGTGTGTCCCCCCTCAGATCCCACTGCCTGTTTCATGAACCGGGAACCCTGCCCAGCCGCCACCCCCGTCAGGACGTTCCGCTGCTCCAAGCATTTCCCAGGCATCTGGATCAAATGAAGAGTTGATAACTCATATAAAGTAGAGGCGGAACTCTTGGGAAGGCAGTCAGTGCCGTTCCTTCCCCGCGATGCCCACAGTGGAGGCCGTGGCCCCCGGAGACTCAGGCTCATCCCTGAGGGGCCCGAAGCTGTGCGCACAGAGCCCTGCCCCTGAGGCCCGTGGCGGTGGGGCGGGCGCACCTCCCGGGTTCACGGTGCACGTGGCCAGGGACCTTCTGCGGAGCCAGTGCCTGAGCTGCCCCTCGGCGTCCCCCAGCCCGTGGCCTGCCCGGCATGGCTCTGTGACGGCTGCAGCTGTCCTGTCTGCAGTCCTGTGTCCTCTCCTAGTCCCTCCGAGGACCCAGCAGAGACAGTGGAGGCCCTGCCATGGCACGAGCCTTCTGGAAAGGCTCAGGGTACCTGGGACAGGGTCACACAGCGGCCAGGTGGGTGGCCGCAGGAAGCCTGGAGGGAGGAGGCCATGTGGAGCCAGCCCAGCCCACACAGGGTCTGCGGGGAGGGAGGGAGGGACAGTGTCCCACCTCCCTGCCACCCCGGCCTCCCGTCCAGGGACCTGGCTCGGTGGCCCTCCCGGGTCTGAGGGTTCCCTGAGTTTCCCCTGAAGAGTGACAGATTGGGCCTGTGGCCTGGGGGCTCTTTCTTCAGGGCTTGCTGTCCCAACACAAGCTTCCTTTGTGACATCCAGGTCTCACTGACAGTTGGATGGACGGGGTGGCCGGCGGACAGACAGGCGGTCCTCCCACAGGCTCCTGTCACCTCCCAGCTCGGACTGGGTCTGGTCTGAAGATACTTTCGACCCCTCACTCCTGTGACCAACGCAGAGGCTGAAAGTCCTGCTGGGCCCAGGAAGGAGCTGACACGTGTTTCTGTCCTGCCTCGCTGTCTGCGGGCTCGTCCGTGTGATCCGCCGTGAAGCGGGTGTTCGCGCGGAAGCCCTCGGGGCGCCCGGGGCCCGAGTCCTCTGTCCCCTTTCTGGCTCAGGATTTGCGTCTCCCGTCTGCCGGCACAGCCGCCCTGGCCCGTCCTTCAGCGTTCTCATAATTATGCTTCTGCCTGTAATCTATCTGCGTTTATTTTGGGGCATGGGGTGAGACGGAGTGGAACCGTTTTTCCACATCAAATCTTAGCTGCCACGAACCCCAGAGGATGCAAATTACAGCATCAGGCTGGGAGTTCAGGCCCTGGAGCCGGCACCCTGGGCTGCATCCAGGCCCTGCCCACATGACCGGACCAGCCAGAGACTCAGTTTCCCCTGCTCCTCAAGCAGATTCAACCAGCACCCCTGTGCTTGGGAGCGAGCCAGGTGGCTGACGGACCCTGCACCAGGCCCTGGGGGTCTCCTGGCCTCCAAGCCCTGAGACCCTCATCCCCTCCCCCTGCTTCAGGAAGAGAGTGTGGGGGTGGGGCTGGGAGGAGGAAGGAACCCCTTGGTCTCCAGATGACTCGGCTGGAGAGGGACCTCACCCTGGGGACCTTAGGACAGAGAAGACTCGCCTGGTCTGGGGCCTGTGGGGGAGGACACAGGCACGGGAGGCCGTGCCAGCCGGGCCAGAGAACCCAGAGCACCTCGGTGGGGTGCTCGCTGGAGGGTGACTGTCAGGGAGCCCGGCTGTTCATCTGGCCAGTGTAAGGGGAGAGGTACAGAAATGAGGGAGAAGCAGAGGCCTGGCAAGTGGGAGCTGTGGCTGGTCAGTGGTGAGGACCGATCAGGACCCTGCTTGGCCGTCCCTGCCCAGATCGTGACCAGGGGAGGTGACACTTGGTCAGGGGCTGGGAGCCACGGGCCCCTCCCTGGATAGGTGGGGACGGGCTCAGCATCCAGTGTCCTGAAGAGACCCTCGCCCTAAGGATGGGCGTGGCAGGTGACTGTGCGCCCCTCGGCTTCCGTGTCGCACTGGGGAAGGACGTGATCAGGGGCCACCTGATGGCGTAGGTGTCGGGGGTTGGCAGCAGCTGCTGAGACCCCAGGAACCTGCAGCAGGAATGGGAAGACACAGCGTGTTCCCTGGGCAAGTGGGATTCTGCAGAAGGAGCTCATTACTGAGTTTCCTGTAGCAGGAGTGGCACGTGAGCCCGCCTCGCACGTGGAAGTGTGTTAATTTCTGCAGGACTTTGGAGGCGAGACGGGCAGCGAGCGCTGCTGCGCGGAGCACGGTTGCAACAGCTTCCTGTCAGGCAGGCGAAGACAGAAGTGGATGTCTTCCTCATATAAGAAATACATAAATCAGTTAAAAATAGTTCTCAGAGCGGATGTGATGACGTGGTGCTGTCACAGGAAACACATGAACCGGGCTCATCCCGCTGGCCGGAAAGTGGAGGCAGCGTCCGCAGGCCTGGGGCGCGGGTCAGGGCGGCCCTCAGACCCACCCGTCACAGCGGCAAACCTCAGCCTCGGAGGTTCTGTCCGGGGTCCGTTTGCCGGTGAGGCCGAGTTCCCAACGGCCGGAGTGGGACCCACATGCACAGAAAAGTGTCCTAGGTCTGCCTGGCCCAGGGACACTTGTCCCCGGGGACAGAGCGCAGCCGGGGCACGTTCAGATTGGTGTCCTCAGGGGCCACCCTGGTGGCCGAGGGCCTGGGTACAACAAGGCCTCCGACTTGCTTGTGACACGCAGGACCTACGTGGTCGCACAGCCCCCCAGAGCCCCTGCCCGTCAGCAGCAGCTGCTGCTCCTTCCGTCCCAGGAGCCGCGTGGCCATCGAGCCCCCGAGCCCAGCGTCCGAGACGGTGGCCTTGAGCTGCCACGGAGCCTTCACGGGGGAGGCTCCTGCCCCGTGCAGGCCACGGGGGGGACCAGGGCCTCAAGCCACGCTGGGGGCTGAGGTCTGGTGAGCGTTTCTGTAGCAGGAGCCTGAGGACACGTGCTCACTGGCCACAGGGTCCGAGCCACCAGGCTGGGGCTGGGAGGGAAGGGCTGCCCACGGCGGCCAGTCAGCGCCTCGTGCATCTGAGTCAGCGGAGACCGGGGCTCAGAGTTGACTAACACGTCCCCAAGGGGACACGTAAACCAGGCCAGCGAGCGCTGTTCTCGGGTCAGAGCATGTCCCCGTGGGCCTTGTATGGGGCTGGACCTCCTTCCCGGGCACTTGGCCAGGGAGGTGGGCGAGGCCCCGGCGCATCCCAGGCGTGGTCCCCATGCACGTGGGCGGCGTGGCCTTGCCCTGCTGGGGCTCCGCCTCCTGGCGGGTGGTGTCTTCCCAGGGCAGGGGGCCCAGGGGAAGCCCGGCGGCGGAAGAGGCACATTTGGGAACATGATCCCCCTTTGAAGAAGCTCAAAAGCTGTTTTCTTTTAATAATTTGGAGCCCATGAAAGTTATTTCTGTTGGCTTCAAAATTTTCACGGGTTCTTAAACGCTTGCAGACCCTGTGTCTGCTGGTCAGGGTGTGAAGGATCAAGGCGGCGTGACGTGACAGCCCAGCGCTTCCGTGGAGACCCCTGCGGAGGGAGAGAAGAGACCACACGCCTTCCTCACGAACAGACCTGAGCTCACACTTGCATGTGAACACGTGGGCGGCCGTGTATGCGTGCATAGGAGCACACATGCCCACAGCCATGTGCTCACACACTCAGTTTCACATGCCTTCACACACTCTTGTCCATATACCGTTTTCTAGCTTAATTGCAAGTAGTTTACACAGTTTCAAGATTATCTGAACGTGCTGTAAAGCGAGGCCCGTGCAGAAAACGTTGTAAGTCTGACTCTGTCGCCCCCTCGAGCACATGTTCGGAATAACACCCAGCGCGGTTGAGCATGAATGTGGAATCCAGCTTGTTTTGACATTAAATGTTATATTGTTAATAATTTTTGGTGGGTGGGGGCCGATCTGTTAAAAAAGAGGTATTTTCTGTCCGATAGTAAGTGTGTCAAATCTAGTGTGATTATAAATGTCACTGTTTCTCCTTCTGTGTCCTTTGCAAATGGAGTTTTCTTTAGTAAGTGCATAAAATGTTGAACGTGAGGCGAAGCACTTTTTATTTGCAGAAATGCTTCCTGTTTTCAAGGTGAGTGCATGGTATATAAATGTAGTTTTGTTTATGTTCGCATAGTACTTCTTTTTCCATCTTTTCACTTTTAATCTCTTTTAACTTAGATTGCAGGCTGGCACCTTATCCACTTAAAAAATGTTTATATTTTAATATAGATTAAAATCCTTTGTAAATCGACATCTACGTATGTTTTTTGTCACCAAGAATATGATGTCACTTTTCATCCATTCAAGTGTATGTAACGTGGCTAACAATTTAAGTTTGTTCACACAGGTCACGAGTATTCTTATTAGGTGTAAACCTAAGATTTGATCATGTTTTTCAGTATAGGTTCTTTGGTTAAGTCTTTTAATAATTCTTTGCACCACTAAAATGTATTATTTCTGCCACTCCACCCCTGCTTTACTAAATTGTTATTTGTATTATTATTATTTTTATAGATTACACGTGTTTAATTTTTAGAGTGGAAGGGAGGTAGAAAGAGAGGCAGTGAAACATCCGTGTGCGGTTGCTTCTCCCTGATCCTATGGGGACCCTGCCGGGACCCTGGGCCTGCGCCCTGGCTGGGAGTCGAACCTGCGACCCTAGGGTTCACAGGCCTGGGCTCAGTCCCGAGTTTCACCATGTAGGTTCGCAATACATTTTAGGTTGACGCTCTTGAGTCAGCCATGTAAATGAGCTATCACGTAATAATAGAATTATATAAGTCTAGCTATATAAAATAAGATCACCCGAATGAAAAAGTGTCCGTTCAGGTATGGAAACCAAGACCAATGGCTCCGGCGTGGAGGAGTGACAAGTTCCCCGCCAGGCTGCCGAAGGCCCGGGCGGGTCGCCGCGGCAGAGGGCAGCTTGGGCCGAAGGCCTGGAAGGTGCCCGGGAGGCGGCGGCGGGGGCGGCGGCGCCATCGCCCGCGGGGAGAGAGAGAAACGCGCCGCCTCCTGCGGCCGCAGCCTCGGCCCCGGGGCGAGTCTCTAGCGCCACCTCCTGGCCGCGCCGGGGCCGAACAGGCGGGCGAGTGTCGGCGGGAAAAGCGCGGGGCGCGCGTGGAGCGTCCGTGACCGCGGATCGCGGATTTAGGTCCAAGTGCCTGAGAACCGCGTCCGTGGGCGGAGTTTCCAGGCGCCCGGGGCGCAGCCTGCGCGTCTATCGGGAGGGTCCCCAGGGCCCGAGTCGCGTCTCCAAGGTTGCGAGTGAGCCTGGGGGTCGCGCGCCGCCCGTGTTGCCCGTCGCCGCTCCTGCGAGGAAAGGAAAAGGCAGCCCCGTTCTTCCCCAGCGGGTGAAAACGGACGGAAATGAAACCGCACGCTGTCCCGCGCCGCGCCTGCCGTTGGGGACGTGGGCACAGGCGCGTCTCCTCCCACCAGCTGGGGCTGCGGGGCAGCGAGGTCGCGGCGCGGAGGAAACCCTCGCGGGCGCGGCGTCCGTCCCCACCCGGGCCTGGAACCGGGAGGTTTGCCCACGGCCGACGGCCGGGTGGGTCCAGCCGAAGTAGTTTCGCACCGGGCCGGGTCGGGGATCCGCTGCGGGCGGTGGAGGGAAAAGCGTCGGCGCAGAAGAGAAGTCGCGTGTCAGCCTCGGTGACTCAGTGCCCACCGCCTTCAGCTGCAGGGTGTGCGGGACGCACCGTTTCTGTCCGGAAGGGGGTTTGCGATGCGGACCTTCTGGCCGCGTGTCGATGGGGCGGGGGTCCTCCGCGCACTGGAGGCTCGTCAGCCGCGTCGGGTCTGTTCATCCTCCCTCACCTGCACCCCCGCCCCTGCCACCCCGTCCTGACCCTGTACAGTGGCTCCGTCCTCCTTGGCTGAGGTCCCAGGGGTCAAACACCAGATCTGAAGCTTTTGCTCTGTTTGAAAGGTTGCTCTGCCTTGGGTCTGCTGCAGTTTTACCGTTTTCCACGGCAGCGATTTAGACCTGCCACTGGGATCACTTTTGGAAAGGTACGTCCTTGTGCATTTCCAACCCGTAAATCCTGGAACTTGGCAGTTGTTACGTGTGAAACCGTGTTCATGGGGTCTGGGAGCGCGTATGCAAAGTGGACGAGTGAATGGAGAAGCGAAAGTAAGGGTGACCCAAGGTCGGGGCTGCCAGGTCACCCCAGACTGGGCCAAAGGCCCAGTGGTCAGAGGCCACCAGGGTAAGAGGGGCGGAGGCGCGAGTTGGCGGTGGTGAGGACATGTGTAGCTGGTGGGATGTGGGGGAGGCAGCTGTGTTGCGATGGATGGAGGAAGGTGGTGCCAGGTGTGTTTCGGAGATGGGATTATCTAAACGCAGGCCTGTGTGAGTGCCTGGGTGTTTTTAAAATTTTTTTTTCTTTTAAGATTTATTACTTTTAGAGAGAAAGGAAAGGAGGGAGGCAGAGAGGGAGAGAGACATCAATGTATGACTACCTTTCATCTGCCTCCAGCTGGGGACCTGGCTGGAGACCTGGCTTGCAACCTGGTTATGTGCCCTGGCTGGGGATCGAACCAGCAACCTTTGGGTTCACAGGCCGGCACCTTATCTATTGTGCTACCAACCAGGTTACTTACGTATATATTTTTTGGTTTCCAGGATTTGCTTGGTGTTTCACATTTTAAATTAATTGCCAACT
Source organism: Noctilio leporinus (assembly GCA_004026585.1). Lineage (NCBI taxonomy): Eukaryota > Metazoa > Chordata > Mammalia > Chiroptera > Noctilionidae > Noctilio > Noctilio leporinus. The sequence continues at coordinate 25,803 of PVIW01007828.1, read as the reverse complement.
TTTTAAAAGTTTACAAGGTTCAAAGAAGAAAGTTGGATTTCCATGCCCTGGTGGTGGGGCTCAGTGGACTGAGTGCCGCCTGAGAACCAAAGGGTCGCCAGTGTGGTCTGTCAGGGCACCGGCCAGGTTGCTGGCCAGGTCGCGGGCCAGGTCCCCAGGTGTGGGCGTGGGTGGGTGCAACCACTCATTGATGTTTCCCTCCCTCTTCCTCCATTTCCTTCTCTCTAACAATAAATAAAATCTCTAAAATAAAATTAACTTTCAGCTTCTCTTGGAAAAGGTCAGAAGTGGCAGCCCCTGATAGTGGTTCTTCCAGTCCCGCCTCTGCCGGGGAGCCGGGGGTCGATTCCAGGTCGCCGAGGTCGGGGTGGGCCCAGGTGACCCGCTGGTCTCCACGCTCCCTGCCGTGTCCAGCCAGGCCTGACGCCCGCTCTCCGCACAGGGACCGGGTCGTGGCCGTGAGAAGACACTGGAGCGGCCTCGCCCGCAGGTCGGGCGCACAGTGGCCCAGGTTCGGAGCGTTTTATAAACACTATCAATTCAGACATGCTAGCCTGTCGGTAGGTAGATATTCGAGCTGCCCATCTGGTGCGTCTCCTCGCGACCTGACCTGTAGGGCGCAGCCTGTGGGCGGATCTCCGAGCAAGTGGCCTGGGCGCCACGGGCTCCGCGGGGCACCACGGGCCTCATTTCACCTGCGCCAACTTCCCCTCAACACGGGGCACCGGGGGCGTCAGCTGGAAGCGAATGAGCAGCGCAACTGGCACCGAACCGCGCGCGCGAGGTCCATCTTCTCGGTCCGGATCCGGAGGAAACGGACATCGGACTCCAGGACGCCTGTGCGCGTGCGCAGTGCAGGCAGGACAAACTGCGGGAACAACCCGGGACCCGGTTCGTGATTCGAATTCCGGTCCGGGGCTCGCGCCTGGGGCAGGGCCAGGTCCCCGGTGGGGCGCGCGATACATCGATCTACCTCTCCCTCCAATGAAATACTAATAGGATTATTATCCCTTTAATCGAGTGCGGGGCCCGGGGCCATGGTTCAGAGTTCTGCCTGTTTTACATTTCAATCCGCTCTTCACCAAGCTGCTCACAGAGCAGCGTTTGTCGTTCTCAGCACTAGATCCCGCTGTTTCTCTTGGTGGATTTTGTCTGGATCTAAAGTGCTAGTTAGTGTTAATCACCCCTAGTCACTCCATCCTAGTCCAGAGTTTGGTGTGAATCTCTGGTGTCTGGTAATTAGGGTCCATGGTCTGGTTTAGGCCTCATGGAAACTTTGGGGATGGGTGCAGGGGTCCACGTTTCAGCTTTTGGCTTTGGGTTTGCACCCAGGTTTATGTGAAGAAGCCCTGAGCCTGAGTTTGGCATGTAGTGTGTGTGTGTGTGTGTGTGTGTGTGTGTGTGTGTGTGGTGGTCATCAGCTCCAGTGGAATGTGTGAACGTAGCTCTTCCCTGGAATGACAGAGATGGCCATGAACAGCCTCTCATGTGCATAAATGCTGTTTGCTGGGAAGTCCCGTGCATGTTATAAAGTAAAATCAATGGAAGCCACGTGTCTCTGTTACAGGTTGGAGGGCCGTGGTGGTTTGTCGTCGTGACAACAGCAAACAAAATAGTTGTGTTCTCATGGAGTGATTATTTTATCATGCTGCAAGTGAGCCGTTGTGAAGGTACCTTAGCAGCACCCTGTAAATCCTCCCTCTTCGTGGTGGTGGTTCCTCTCGGCAATGCTGCGCAGTGACAGACCAGTGAGCTGGTTTGGGGGTGGGAAGTGCAGTAGTGAACGGGAGAGGACAAGCCAGGGCGGGCAAGGGCTGAGGTGGCAAGGTCACCCTAGGGTGCTCAGAGGGCTGGTGTCCAGAGTGCCCATAACGGCCATAATGCAGCCAGAAGCCCCATGGGCAGAGGGAAGGAGTCTGGCCCCCATTCCCCACCTCCCCCACGTGTCAGAAGGCCCAAGAGAGGCAAAGGAGCGAGTCCTTGGTCCCGAGATCGCAGGTGGTGGGGTGTTGGGGTGAAGAGCGTCCAGAGAGGGTGGTGGCTGGAGGTGGTGAAAGCTTGTTTGGGTGGAAATGACGACTGTCGCTCAGGCACATGTGGGTCTGTTGGCCCGAACCCTTCTTTGCTCCAGACAAACCTTGTTGCAGAACAAAACGCCGAAGTGAGGGAGGTCGCCAGTGAAAGTCGGGGCAGTTCCCCGAAGTCAGTCATGGGCTGGTGCCGTCCGCGTGGGGGAACCAAAGGTTTTTCCTGGGCTGCATGTTTCAGTCACTGTGGCGCCTCAGCTGCCCATTTGGTCTTGGGCTGAAAGCCAAGTGTGACAGGCTGTCCTTCCACATGTAGTAAAGGACGCGTGGAACGGAAAGGACGGTGCTGCTCCTGGGCCAACATCGCGTTTCTTGTGCTGCTGGAGCGGAACCTGCGCCCAAGGGCAGCGGAATCTTGGCAGCGACGCCAAAGTTCCAGGGCAGGGGC